>PVHY01005464.1:72090-83016 GCA_004024945.1 Uropsilus gracilis
AAAAAAAAAAAAAAAAAAAAAAAAAAAAAAAAAAAAAAAAAAAAAAAAAAAAAAAAACGAATAAAACTGGGAAAACTGTAAAGTCTTTCAGGTAAATATAGTTAAAGTCATATTTGAAACTAGAAAAAGAATATTTGGTTCTGCTTCTTCAAATGTTACCCTTCTTTAAATCTCAGTGTAAGTAGAGAACTGATATTTGAAAACAGGCACACATCAGTTTAAAAGCAGAAAGGTCAGTGGTTGTGGAGGTGAGTTTTGCGACAAAACCCAAGTATTTCCCATCTGGCCAATGTATGAGCTGCTTTGAGTCTAACAAAATGGGATCAAATGTACCTATATACCAATGTTGCTGAGAAGGCTAAGAGAGATAATTATCTAAAATGCCTGACAGTTTGACACACAGTAGGGCTAGTAAATTACAGCCATCTTTATAAGCAAGGTTTCTGATAATATAAATAGCATAATAAGTGGGTGCATTTTTTCAAGCAGAAGAATACCAGACAGGTAGGTAAAATTAAAACAAACACAAAAGAATCAAGAGAAACTTAACTGTTACTTTTACTAAAAAGTAACCCTTAATATTATTTTTAGATTTTCCCTTGAGTTACCTTCTTTTTGGAATGATTCTCCTTGTTGTGCAAGTTGAGCTTCCTGAAGAGGAACTTGCCTTAGAAAACACAAACAAAAAGTAAATAGTTTTAAAATAATTTTGTAATAAAAACAAGCTTAACACTAAAAAAAAAATTAGCTTTAATAATTCTACTCTAAATCAGTTCACATGTTTTGTACCAAAGGAATCCAAAAACCATTTATGCTGATTACATGGAGACTGATTTATTATGACTGACATTTACTGGAATGAACTGGAAGAACTAATATACCAAGTTGGAGAGTTCCTCCTGAAACCACCCCATAACCCATAATTTCATTTAACTGGAGAAACGGTCAATCAGAATTGACTTATCAAATATTATAAAGCAATGCAATTTGATTACTCAGCTCTTTAGCTCTGTCATTAGGTAAATTTTCATTTTTTTGGTAACATCCATTTATGGTGCTACTGGCTTCTGAAATTAACACTTTTATAAGGAACAGTTTGGTTCATGAAACAAAAATTCTCTTTGTTTTAATATTACTAGGTGTTTCATTCTAATAATTTTATTTACCTTTTATGTAGAGAATTTTTCCCTTAAGATATTAAAACTTAAATATAGCTTTAGGTAAGAGTTATGGTAATCAACCAATAGCTACTTTAGAAATCTTATATAAATATGATTATCTCGTTAATTTTTTTCTATTATGAGATTTTTTTTTCAGATCTTAAAAACTATTCATGATTAAAATTAATATGGGACTAGAAATCATCTTAGTGATTGCTTCTGTGAGAATAGAGGGACAGACTCAAAAATGACGGTAAATCTTATTTTGGGATAATTATGCTCCCATAGGGGATATTTGGTAATGGTTGAAGATATACTGGTTATCATAACCCAGGTGAGGTACTACTGTATTTGGTGGGCATAGGGAGGCCCATTTTCAGCAACATATCTCACAAATGTGGCACAAAATATCAATCAATGCTAAAACTGAGAAACCCTAAGCTAGAGTTATGACAATGGCTTTCTTAATTGAAGTTTGAGTCCACATGTATATGCTTTAGTCAAAGCCATCGAACTATGTAATTAAGATTTGTGTATTTTATTCTATGTAGTTATAACTAAAAAATTAATAAGCAAACATATAAAGTAGACTTAATCTAAGAGAAAGGGAAATAGGCATATGAGGTATAGTATATCTAAGAATGAACTAGATTAATAAGACAAGGAGAGATGGTAAATTTATATTTCTTTCCCTCAACTATTTGTAATATTGGCAAAATACTATCATTGAAATAATCAATCCATCTCAGAGTAAAGACCTGATATAAGAAAAATGTGGTTGAGGTTTAAATATTCAAGAGAAGTTTCTTATTCCTAGACACTATCAAAGCAATTTGATAGATGAAAGTTTTAGTTCGGCTACATGTAACATAATTTCAAAAATCAAATCTTCTTGAATATATTCTCAGTAGAGATTATCAGACAATGAATACAGAAATCAACACACTGCAAATTTCCTTTCATAAATAGATCACGAATTAAATTAAATTAAATTAAATAGATCATGAATTAAATTTTTCTTGGTAATCATAAAGAATTTGATACTAACGGTAAATTCTTCACAAACAAATCCCCGAAGTTGTTGTCATTACTAGAGTCCATTCCAGAAGGGTATACTTCCTGGTTCTGTCATTGCAGTAAAACAAAGAAAACACTGTTATAACTGAAATATTCATAGCAAGTATTCATTTATTCAACAATAAACACAGCTTACATAGTGCCAGGCAGTTTTAAGAAATGGTCCTATAGCAGCTGAAAAATATATTAAGGCCTACCTTTTTCTTTTTAAAGTTTTCATTCTAGTGTAGGTAAAGTTTTAAAAGGGGGAAAAATATAAATAATTTCTGATAGTGATTAAGCACTATGGAGGAAATGCTCAAAGTCTAATTGAGGTTGGGTAGTTCTTTTAGATAAAGTGATTTTAATCTGAAATCTGAAGAATGCAAAGGAGTTGGCTGCTGAAAGAGCAGTAGGAAGAGAAGGCAGTGGACACAGCAAACACAAAAATCATGATGTAGAAAAACCTTTCAGTATTTAGAAAAGAAAGGTCATTGTGGAAAGAACCTCATCACTGAGAATAGGAGATGTGACAACTTTGAGTCATCAGTTTAGGTTTTATTCTAAGTGTGATGAAAAATCACTTAAATATTGAGCAGGGAAGTCAAATGATACATGTTTATAAAAAGATTAGCCTGACTGCTGTTTGAAAACATGGATTGAAATGGGCAAAACATAGGAGTTAGGAAGTTACCAAACTAAATCAAGCAAGACATGATAGCAAGAATACAGTCCAAGGGTTAAGAGGTGGGTGAAACCTAGCAGAGGTCTTGTGACAGTTAACAGTGCACTCAGACTGAACAGAAGTAGAGATAAAAATGAGGGTAAGGAAATATTCTTGGGATCTGACTTGAGCAAACGGGCAGGTGGCTTTACTAAGACAAGACAGAGGGAGGCAGCAGTGCACACTATCTTTGGAAAGAGCACAACAGAATTGAGCTTTGCACAAAATATCTGAGATACTTTATCAATATTTAAGTGCATGTATCAAACAATAATCATGTGTGCATGTCTTGGTGTGTATGTCTCTACAGTTATACACTGAAAAATCACAGCAGAAGAGTGGAATATGATAGATGGATCTAATGACAACTGACTTAAATGATACCAGCAAGAGATTTAGATGGAATAATTAGGAAGGCAGAAAGGAGATGATGAATATGACAATAAAAGCTAAGAGAGTAAAACATTTCAAGCAAAGAATCCCTGGGTTGGGTATTATTTTCAGGTGAAAAATTAACAGATATAACCACTGAATTTTTTTAAATGGAGGCTTTGGTGAGCTTGACACACAGTGACAATAGAATGGCAGAGATAAGACAGGTAAAAGTTCCAAAGTGAACGGAATCTGAAGTGAAAGCAGTTAAGTGCATTGCTCATTAAGAAAGTTCTGCTATGAAGAGAAAAAAGGAGAAAAAACTGGTGAAATCAGGAGAGCTTTCATTATTAAAGTAAGAAATACTGAAGCACATTTATATGATTATTAGCATGACTTAGTAGAAGTAGCTGCATACTGGAGGAGAGCACAAAATTTTACAAGTAGTCTTAGGAGTGATGAGAAGGAGAGAGCTTGACTTTTGACAGGAGCAGGGAAACTTCTGCCACTAAAACAAAAGGGAAGGCAGAGAACAAAAGAATAATTGGAGTCAGGTTTGTAGATGTGTATTAGAGAGATAAGAATTCCAATCTGATTTCTTCCAAAACATTATAATTCAGTTCTGTAATTTTCTGAAATTTGATAGATAAACAATGTGCTGACATTACCAAAAGATTAGAACTGTTAGTCACCAACACTAGAACTGGAAATTTAATGCCGTTAAAAGTTTTAAAATTATTATCAATAGTGACTGCTCTAAAATTAGTATTACAAAAGGTAAATAAGGAAAATATTTACTATAGAGAGACATAATTTAAAAACAAATTAAAAAGCTCCATTATGAAACTTAGGTAACAAAAGATATAAATTCTTTTCTGATTATCTATTGGTAGGCAAGAATACTCTTCTTATTAAAGCACTAAGACTCTTTAACCCTGCTAAATTAGCTGAGAAACATGGAGATAACCAATGCATAAAGGTGGTTGAGAATCGAGAATCAGCCAAGCAACAAGTGAATGACAGAAAACAAACAACGTTTTAAACACTAAGAACACTTTTTGTTGAGCACTAAGAAAGTAATTGTTTTGTTTTGTTTTGTTTTTTGAGACTAGGTCTCGCTATTTTTGCCCGTGGAACCGCAGGCTCTCGTTGCCCGGGGTACCACAGACTCAAGCAATCCCCAGCCTCAGCTTCCCAGGTAGCTGGGATTATAGGCGCGCGCCACCACGCCCAGCTATTTTTTGGAACTAGGTCTCCTTACGGGCCCCAGGCGGGACTCGAACCGCAATCCCTAGCTCCGGCTGCTTCATAGGCTGAAGCTTACAAGCAAGAGCCACCGTGCCCGGCCTTAAAAAAGTAATTGTTCATTAACACCTGACACTGATGACAACTTTTCTCTTTCTCTCAGCTCTATGTAGTTTCCCTGGTTGTGGTCTCTGGGAAAAGGAAAAGGGAAACTGGTTCATTACTTTTCTTGGGATTAATGTGCAATGAGACACAAAGAATATCCTAAACCAAGCTTCTCCATGTCTGTTATATTCTCACTGGGCTTTCTAGTCAACATTGGCCACAAACAGATTAAACAAAGACAGCAAAATGATCAGGATATTTCTTAATGTAATAAACTTCCTTATTTAGCCAACTATTAGGCAGAATGTTCCTTTAAGGAGCACTTAAATATGCCCCAAACCTTAAGGAAGGTAGTTTTTATAAAGCTCTACTGAGTATAGCAAAACTACTTCAAAAAGTTTCGACTTAAGAGTAACGATTAAAACTTTTGAACTAGTCTGATTAAAATACCACAATTAAATTGTTAACTTTACTTAAAGGAACTGGTAGTGCAAAGACTACACTATTTCTTCTGTACCTTATTGTGCTATGTGCTTTCAGACCAAGTTAAACAAGCATAAACCTCAACTACCTATACGTTTAAAGCTTTTTAAAATGGCCACTCATGGCTTTAACAATTTTTCCTAAGAAATTCAATCTTTATAATAAAAATACCTGAACAGTTTCTTCTGCTTGTTGTGAAGTAAGCTTTTCTTTCAAAGCATAAAGCTGATATGTGAGGAAGTAACATTCTTTTCTCAGCTGTAGAATGATATCTTGGGCTTCTCTCACTTTGGATTTTTCATTTTCCAAAGCTAAGACTAACATTCTGTTATTGTCTTGGTAGTTTTTCAGCTGTGTTGAAGTGCTGGCTAGAAAGATAAATCTTTATTAGTTATTAATCTAAAGTTAAAAGAGGTGAAAAAAGAACAACATGAGAATCTCTTACTGGCTATTTCGCATGGTGCAGTTATGAAAGACTTTCGCTTGCCAACCTCTGCCAAGTTTTTATTCCTTTTTTCTTTCATTCGTTTCTTTATGTCTTCAAGACTGTCTTGAAAAGACTTTTTAAGGCACCTTTCCTTAACCATCTTCTGATGAGAAGTTGAAAACAATAAGATAACAAGAAACAAGTAAAAAGGGTTATTAAAAAAACAAAAACAGGTTATTCATAAAGAATGGATTAAACAGAGACTTAGTTACTGCAGCATTAATGCAAAATAGTGCAATGGAAATTTACCTAGATTTAGTAGTTTTTATAGCTCAATATTGGGGCATATTATCTTCCTCATGAACTCGAAATATTTAAGAAAATTTGGATTTCTAACCCAAAGATTTCAAAATATGCAATTTATTTATTCTTTAACAAATATACATTGGGGCTTACAATAAGCCAGGCAATATAGAAAATGCTTAATATTTATATTTTGATGTTATTGTTATGCCGTAAAAACATTTAAGGCCAACTTTTATATTTAGGCTTACTGCACTAGTTCAGAAGCGATCATATATGTAAGTTTTATTTTCCAGTTCTCTATATTATTAATCAAATTAGGTTACTTTATTTCTTGTCTCTTTCAACCACTGGTACATAAGATATGCACATCCTCTCAAGGTAAAGGTGATGGATTTTCAGAGAGCTAAATTGTGTAGCATTATATGCATTATTAATAAACAATTATAAGCATGATTGGGCTATAAAGACCAGGCTTTGGAGTAGAAGAATATGCCACTTTTTCTCAATTATTTTTAAGACTCAGGTCTGTTCATTTCTAGGAAATCATGAATAGAGCAAACAAGACACTAATCAGTCATTCTACATACAATTAAAAGTAGCAAAAAAAGTCCATCAAGCCTTTCAATGCAAACCAGATATGCTTCAGTATCCTGCTACTAAGAATGTCATACCACCTTTCATGAACATCTTTCACCCTAGATTACACTTTGCAGTGATGTCAAGAGGGTGTGGCGTAGAGAATGAATAAAAACAGAGAGGTGGTAGTGGTGGGGGACAACTATCTCAAATTCTGTAGTTGTTGGTTAAGGGGATTCAATGCAAAACATCTGAAAATATTTGATCACAGTCATCATTTTTTTATCAACCCTGCCTGCTGTGGCAGCCAGGTAGACTACTGGTCAGTGCCGGCCTCTGCAGAGTCAGAGGAACGAAGATGATGTCAAGGGCACCATGCTGTGGAAATGGGAAGACCCTGGGGTACACAATAATGTAATCTATCTATCTATCTATAGACACACATATATGCAAAATTTAAAAAAATTAAATTAAAAAAATATCAGCCATTATAGAGGATAGTTGACCTTCTCTGTGGACAGCTCTTCTGTCCTATTCCCCATTACACATTCCCAGAAATAATAATCAGTACACGGGATTTGATGTTTATCATTCCTGTGGTTATCTGAAACTTTTAAATCACACACGAGTAAATAATATATTATTTTGCAGGGTTTGCAATTTTGTAATCATGGTATGGTAATATATCATATACCTACCTGTAACTTGTTTTTTGCAACACAATAACATAAAAAGGGAAAAGAGGGCTACAAAGCCGTAATCCTTTTTAAATACTGCGAATGTTTCATTTACACATCACAACTTGGCAAAGAAACTTTTTTTTTTTTTTTTAAAGAAAAGGAACTTAGGTCATCGAGTAGCACTGTCCGAACTTTGGGCCAGCGAACTCAGAACTACAGAGCAAGCCGCCACGGGGGTGGAACAGGCGTGGTCACCACCCCCCTGTGCACCACTCAACAGCTCGTGGCCTCGTCCTCTGACACTCTAGGGAAGTCGGGCGCGCAGGGCGCGGGTGAGTTACCGGAAGGGGCCCGCGGACCGCCTCCGGCAGGTTTGTCCACAACGGTACCTTGGCCACTAAGTCCGCCGCAGCTGTCCCCCTCCGTCCTACATTCCAAGATTCTGCGAGGCTGCCCGGAGGTTCGTGCCCGACGCGCCTGGCTCTACAGGTCGAAAGTACCCTCTTGCGTCGCCCGCCGTCTTGCCGATCACATTCGAAATACCCGCTGCGCTCACCCATTGGCTGACTCGGATATCACGTGACGCTAACCGCCGCCACGTCGCCTTAGAGGCCCGCCTACATTGGGCGGGGCTACGTGACGCACTCGGTCTGCGCGTCTGCATCCGGGCACCCGTCGCACCCCCCCCCCTCTCGAGGGCGGACCCGGTGGTCGGATCCCGGTCACCCGTGGGCGCTTTCCTGCTGTGAGTTGTAGCCTTCTGGGGGTGGAGCCACCCCGAAAGCTTTACCGCGGAGTGTTTCGGGTGGGTGAAAAGCTTCCTGTTTCTTCAGTTTTTCTGCTTTCCATCTTCGCGGCTGTGCTCGAGGGCTCCCCCGTGTGAGAAGCATCTGGGTGGCAGCCCGCTCGAGCCACCAGCCTCATGCGAACGGCCGCAGCTTTGTAAGAGCTGTTAAAACCAAAATAGACACCTGGTTTTGGATTAACGAGATGTGATTGGGGAAACCGCAGCAAAGAGCTGAAATGTTTAGCTTTGCCCGCCTACCTCTGTCTCATTAACCCTCGGGAACCGACACGAGCGTCTTTCCAGTGACCAACTCGGAAGTCGGGAGCATCCTTATTGAGACTAATTTTCCCCTTAACCTGTGCAAGTCAACTCACCTCATTCTACTTTCTCAGCTTCCCTCACGTCCATTATCTCAATCCCGCCAACTACCTAAACTTTACAGACTCCACTTCCGATATTTTGACAAAACAAGTTAATCAAACATGAAACGGAAATGACTTCCCTTTGCTTTATAAGACGAAGTGCAAATACCCTCTTAGTAAATACCTGATTGCTCATACGCTCTGCATCTATTTAGATGGAGGCTCACTTGTTTTACTGTCTCCTGAAATGAGACATCCTCATGCTTATCTTGTCCTTAATAATCAGGACATGGTTTAATACTGTAAGAAACTAATGAGATCTTTTTTCCCCATCAGGTCGAAAGAGGTTTCTGTGATCCATTTCCAAAAGACCACGTGCCCCATTCATTAAAACTTAGAAACTTAGTATATTGGAAAAGATACACTTGAACAGGCACTTGAACACCTAATCTATTACAAAAAAATCACTACAATTGCAACTAAAGTCTGCAGATCCTTAGCCACAGTTGTATTACACAATCACATATCTTTGGATGATTTAACTAGCTGAACAACAAAGAACACGTTATTCTTTGCATCATATTGTGCCAATGTGAATTAGGAAAAATGAGAACCCAACCACATATTATCCAGAAAAACGCAAATTTATCTGGAAAAGTAAAATTTTATTATTCAATCGATCTTCTATTGGGCTTAATTTGAATGAATGCACAAAGTTGTCTTAGGGTAGTTTTCAGATAGCCTCCTAATAATCATATTAATAATACTCCTTCTGTATTCTATTCTTTCAAGAGTCTTAAATGTTTGTCCGCAGCCATTAATCCATCAGATGATCTGTGTGAGAAGTAAACAAGCAAAACTACATGACCTTGAGTAGTCAGGAGAATCTACTGAAATCCTGGTTTGTGACCTTCAAAGAACTATGAAAAGGTAAATCATGCATTGATCAAGAGTAATGCTAAATAGTTGGTTACACTCAGTTCAATTGAGAGAATGACTAAAGGGGAGAATTATTAAAGAAAAAACCAAAACAAGGGCCAGAGTTGAATGTATCCCTGTACCAAACACAGTAATATAACTGGAAAGCAAAACTAAGTCTTTCTTCATGTTAGCATCACCTTACAGCTTCCTAACCAGCTACAGACAAGTAAGTTTAACAGTTGTACTATAGAAAAATGTAGGTTTCTATAATATTACAAATAAAAAAGTACCCTCTCATTTATGCTTTATAAACTGAGCTTTAACTGCTGAAAGCTGAGCTTCTAGCCACTTGCAGTTTGAAGTCTCTTGATCCAATAATAGTTTATTTTTTCTCAATAAAACGTTCATATCAAGTAAAACTTTCTGAATTTTCTTTTAATGAGATGTCATGGGAACACCGGCATTCTGTCTACTGGTTCCATATCAGTACCTCTTTATAGGGTATATAAGGTAATAAATAGGGTATATAGCCCTGAGAGGCCATTTTCCATCTGAACCAAAAATATTTGAATGTTATATTCCTTAAACCATTTGCTAAAAAATGATACTGAAGGACAGAAAAATTTATAATTTCCTTTTTTTAGTTACCTCTAATATTAATAAACTGAAGGTAGAAAATGTGCATATATAGAAATAAAAAAAAACAGTCTTATGAAACACTTCTATTTTGTAAGAATGAAATGAATGGAAGAGCTATGAAATACGAATTATGTGATTTTGGTAGTTCTCCATTTACAAATTGAATGCTCATATTTGTATTTAAAACTAGCATTGCACAATATAAAAGTGAATGCTATAATTTATCTTAGTACTTGAAATTTTAGGATGTCTTTATAATGACATTACTGCAAAATTAAAAAGAAATGGAAAGAAACTGTCGAAAGAATGGCAAACGTTTTATATTTTAGTACCTTTAGTGCACATTTCTCTTGTATTTTGGATAATCTCAAGGTTCTCATTTTGCATTGGTTCCCACATATTATATAGTTAACCTTTGGCAGGGCCTTGGCGCTTCTGATCTTTTGGAAGGTGCTTTGCCCCTTCTCATTTAGAGAAGGATCTGACTTCACACCCGGTATAGGCTGAGACTGGAGACAGTGATTCACCATGGAAGAAAAATATCACCAGTCAAAGAATGGGGAACTGTGTATTTCAAGTGACTTTAGGCTTGATTTGTTCTTTTTCTAGTTCCGTCAGGTATAAAGTTGATTATTTGAGATTCTTATTTTAATTCACTCATTTATTACAATAACTTCCTTCTTGGCTCTGCTTTTATTATATCCCATTAAATTTCAGTTTGTTGTGTTTCCGTTTTCATGTTTCAAGATATTTGTTTGATTTCCGTTTTGAGTTTATCTTTGAGCTATTTGTTCAGCTGTTTTTTTGTGTTGTTTAATTTCCATATTTGTGATTTTTTAGTATTCCTTCTGTTACTGATTTGTAGATACATGCTATGACTTCAGACTTCATAATTTGCTAAGATTTGTATGTGACCTAATATGTGAGTTCTGTTAGTGGATGGAATATTCTGAAAATGTTTTAGGTCCACTTGATCTAATGTGTTTTGGAAGGCAGCTATGCTCACCATTATACCACCACCGCCTCTAAAGTCATATATATATATATATATATATATTTTTTTTTTTTTTTTTTTTTTTTTTT
>PVHY01005465.1:0-18084 GCA_004024945.1 Uropsilus gracilis
AAATCTGCACACAGGTGTTTATAACAGCTTTATTCATAAGCACCAAAAGTTCTCAATGACTGAGATGTTCTTCGGTGAGGGAATGAATAAACTGAAGCACATCCACACAATAGAGTATTATTCAGCACTAGAAAGTTATGAAAAGACCTGGAGGAACCATAAATACTTATCACTGAATGGAGTTGATCTAAAGTCTACAGAGTATATAACTTGAAATAAATGATCTTCTAGAAAAGGTAAGGCTATGGAGACATTAAAAAGGGCAGGAGTTGCCGGGGGCTGGAGTGAAGCATGACTAAGTAAAGCATAGAGGAATTTTATGGGAGTGAGTAAACAAAAGTGTAAACTATGAACTTTGGGCAATAATGACCTATCAGTGTAGGTTTATCATATACTACTGTTACCAGATGCTGACAGTGGGGGAAACACATGGAAGAGGTGACAGAGGACATATGAGAATGCTATAGTTACTGCTCAATTTTCTTGTAAACTTGAAAACTGTCCAATAAAGTCTATTTAAAAAAGAAACCTAAAAAAAAAAAAAAAAACCCTTTTTTAAATCTCCCAAATGACTGTGGATTCACACATGAAAATATTTGTCCAATAAATGTTTCTTGTTTCATTGAGTGCCAAAAAAGGGTTTGTCAGACCACTCTTTTCATGCAAACAGGTTCCAGGCATAAATATTTCCAGTGTATATGAGGAACTTACAGCAAAATTTGATATAATGAAATGATTGTTTGAAGATTATATTGACCTTTCAATTTTTGGATGTTATTTAGTATTATTTAATAAAGCATATGAACTGAACATACAGCACTTAACATTCCTGCTAAGAAACTGCTCTTCAGTGGCCTTTTATGAATTAGTTGATGCTTTCCAGAGATGCTAGTTCAGATCATTCCTTTATCTGTCTTTTTACTTTATCCCTCAATTGTTTGATATTCTTTTATATTATACAGACTTTATATTTCCACCATTCAACTTAATTTTGAAAATTATTTTGATTACTGATAATGGAGAAGTTGGACCTGGTTATGAGAATTAACATTGTCCCTAAGTATGGTTTCAGATTAATTATATAAAGTTAAGTGTATTATTTTTTGATAAATAATCCCCAAATTCAACCATTTATAAACAATTACCCCTTTCTGTCTCATTCAGAAATGGTAGTATGTACTTTGTTATAGTATATTTATCACAGTTGGGTATTGTTTGGTTATTTGTTTATTGGACATTAAATCATGCATCTTTCTACTATAAATAATCATATCTTTTTGTATTTTATAACTCACTATAAACTTATTATTTACTCAATAGAAGTATTAAGAAAAAACACTATTTCCTTAGTTTCATTTTTAATGCCTATAGGTTATCTTCTTTTGCAGGGGGTTGAGGAGACAGTTTCAAGATTAAGCATTGACTCAAACATTTACATAAAGATTTAATTTCTTTAATTATATATTTTAAAACAATAGCAATAGTGATCATTTATTAGCTCATGGAATAAAAAAAATGTCATAAACTTTGTAAACCAAGAAAGTCACAAGGGCTATTAGCCCCAAGTTATATAAGAAGTTGTAAAGATCAAAGTCTTGGAGACAATTGCAACCTCCATTATATTAAATTTATTTTCATATGTTAGTATGTACAAAAGATATTTTCACCTGTATTTAGCCATAGAGCATAGTCAAGTTTGTGTTATTGTGTGATAGAAGCTATTGGCTAGGAATATAATGAGTGTAGAGAAGTAGGCTACTGCCCTGACGAGTTGCAGTTCATCCAATAATTGCCATCAAATGTGAGGATTTGGGCCCCACATTGGCATAAAGCCAATAACTGAAATACTTTGAGTTTTCTACAAGGTAAAGTATAATTGATCTAGACAGCTGTGTGCTTACAGATGTCAATATCAACACAAGCCCATAGCCTGTATATAAAAGAGAAAGAGAGTCTGTATTTATATGTATTTGTGTGAGCTTATATGTGTATGCAACATTTGACTTTAGAGATGTCAGCTGTTAACACAGAAAAGAACTGAACAAGGAGCTTTTGTTTTTGCACACACTCTATTTTTGAGCCCCATTAACTGAATATGTGACCTTGAGTAAATAATTCAGTGACCTTCTGAGTTCTGAGTTCCTTCTCTATCAATCTTGTTCACTTTAAAAAATGTTTTGTTATTATGAAATGTGTGGAAAGATTAATAAAAAGGGAAATTTTTAAATCATTTCTCTTCATTTCAGGATTAAAAATGAAAATGAGCATGTTAGCATTAGACAAAATCTTAGAAATTACTCAACCAACATGATTTTGCATTTAAAAAAGAAAGTAAAAGATATATGACTTGACCAAGTTAACAATATTCAGTTACAATAGTATTCTAAAAACCCATGGTTTTTAGATGCAGATCTGTTTTAGAATCATAATTTTTGCATTATCTAGCTGTGTGGATCTTTTTTCTCAAAAAAAAAAAAAAAAGCTTAGTTATTGTCCCCATGACTCATAGATATACACTAAAAAGAATATAATTAAATTTCTATTTATAATGCCTTTTATTATTTTTATTCAATTAATATTTAATGAAAGAAAAAGAAATATTTGACTTGCTTCATCTAGTAATTAAGTAGTGAAAATATAGAGCACCTAAAAGAAGTACAAAAAGAAAGTAGCTTAAATAATCCACAGACTAAGCACTGAAATCTTAGTTAATGAAGATTTGCCATACTTTCTCTTCAAATATTTTAGAAGAGTAAAATGGCACATAGAATGAGGTTCTATCTTTCAGAAAAAAAGATTCTTATGTATTTCAATCTTTCCTATTAATAAATAATTATTTGGTGTATTTATTTCTAGTATTTAATGACATTTTTAAAAGTGTCTGATTAAAATAATGATCTAAGACTTTGTGAAATGAAAATTAAAGACTATAAATCATAGCCTAGGATATGTCCCATCTATTCATTAATTTCACCAAACTTACTTGAATATCTACCATGTTACATACTGTTTTATATTTAGCTACATGTTTTTATAAATGTAAAAGTGAGCCATGGAGATAGTCTATCCTCAGAGTGCTCATGGCCTATTGTGAGAGGGAAAGAATATAAAATACAATATAATATATAATTCATTGAATACTTCAGAGAGCATTGAACTAATTCTTTAAGGGTAGACATGATTTGTGCATATATCTGGTATATAAATAAAGGTAGAACAGCAGAAGAACAAATAAGCTTGGATGGAAGACAAGTTATATAAAAAACCTTGTAACCAGCAGGAAACAGCAATTTTCCAATGGTATCTTTGGACCTGAATGTTACACACAGAATTTTTGAATTTTGTTACCAAGTTTTATTCTTTATCAAGAGAGTACAGGATGGTTAATAGTTTAAGAAATTCATAATCATTTTTATACCAAATAATGCAGACAGTCTTTTTTAGAGTTATTAAAATATGCATGTTAAAACACAGCAACTAATATTTGTAGAGTATTTGATCACTTTAAATTGAAAAGCAATTTTATTTTCAATGGTCAAAGCAAGAAAGCCTAAAGGAATAAAGTGAATCTTTTCAGCAGTTTGTAATTTTAATCTTATCTCCTCTACAAGCAGCATGCACCTCACAGTAGACATCAAATTGGCTAGGGAAAGAAGGCAAGATAAGAAGTAGTTATACAAATTATCAGAGTTATTTAAAAAAGATCAGAGATCTGAAAAATACATAAACATCTTCAGCTTGCTTTTCTGTTGCTTTATTCTTGGTCTTGCAATGATCTATGACATTTCCACAGTCAACGCTGCCATAGACCTCTTGTTTCCTGAAAACATGGCACTTCTGCAGGATGATCAATTCTGGTACTATTTTCAAATACATGAAGGACTGGCAGAACTGTACCCATATGACAACTCAAGGACTAACATTTCATGTTTGTACTGGGAAACTTGGGATGCTAAATCTGTTTCCTGTTTTATATTGGAAGAAAATAATTTTCTTCTGTTTCAATAATAAAATAAAAACTATCTCCCTCTCCTCTTGGAATGCCTTTCCTTATAGCAATCTCATTTTGCCCTTAATAATGCACACCAGTTTTGATGACAATCCATTTTATCTTTTGTGTCCTTCAAAAACTAGAAACTTTCTTCTTAAAAGTAGACAAAGATGCTAAAAATGAGAATGGGGCAATATATACAAAAACTGGAATTAGCACCCTGAAATTCCTGATGATGTGGTAATTCCCAAAGGGAGGTATTTATTTATATAAAGACATTCAGTTAATTATTTATAGAAACAAAACTCGGGAAAATTCCAGTATTACTGTTTAAGCTACATCATCTGTCCCTAGGGGTTTTGTCTCCTTTCATTTGGGTTTGCAGTCTCAGAGTTAGAAAGAATGCTTAATCCTATTTTGACACTATCTCTCTAAAAGATGAAATTTATGAGAGCAAATATGACACTGATGTCCCTGTGTTTATAAGGCCTGCTACTTTAAGTTCTGATTGCCTTTATTAACAACAATAGCAACAGAAACTCACCCACTTGCTGTCCTGACTATATGCAGAGAGGTCTAAATTTGGAATGTCTTAATGGAGTTTAAAGTCAGCCATACATGTTTTATCATCTGGGATGACAGTATTCACCTCAAAAATTTAATGGCTCCTGTGTACATGCTTAACAATTCCAGGCATAACATCATGTTCCAAAAAGGGCAAACAAAGCTAAACCCCAGGTAATATCAAGTTTGGAAAATGGGAGGTAGAAAAGGGGGAGAGTGAAGACAATCATCTATTTAAAACACACAAAAAATAGAAATTTTCTTTTTGCAATAAAAGAGAGAGGAGGTGTTAAAATGTAGCAGGTTTCTGATGATGAAAGTATTCTAAAAATATCAAGTGTTTTATGACAATATTACCCAGAAAATTACAGAGCTCCCGAGGCAACAAAAGCACTTCCTGAATGAGTTGTTTCCACCTTTGTACATGCCATTTATTTTTTCTGTGATTTTTTAAATCTCCATTTGAAGAATTATAATTTTATAATAGCTACTCAAGTGAAAAGTATTAGCAGGAATCATCTAATGTTAATGACAATAATAGTCAAAGTACAGAGCATTCCCATTCATTTGTGAATTTTAATGTAGGGGCTTTTAGGGGTGATATTGAAAATTTATCATATAAAAGCATGATTAGTAGTCATCACCTACTTCAAAGCAAATACAAAAACATAATGTTCCAAGCACTTTATAAAAAAAGATTTATACTTGTAACAAAGACATGTAATAATACTATTGTGCCCTTCTATAACCAATAATTTCTTGTAATCAACCAAAATAATATTTTATTGAGAAGATTTAAACTTCCTTCAAAGACACACATTTCCTAGTATCTCTCATAATACCAGTGTCCTTAGTTCAATCAACCTAGTTAAAGAATTTGCACTTTGGGGAAAATCACAAAATTCTTTCTGATGTCAAATAAAAAATTCATTGTCATCCTCCAGTGCCAACTCTTTCTAATCTAGAGGAAGTTATATATGAAACCCAAACAAGATTAGAACTGTGATTCAAAATCTTGAAGGAAGCAAATTTGACAATTCTATATTTTCTAGAACACCTGAAAGATTGTAAAATCCTGAGGGTAAATGGTAAAGGAACCAAGTGAAAATCATGTGCTAGAAAGAAGGATATCCTGTTTATTTGTGGCAAAATGGATATAGCTTCCAGGCATCATGCTAGTGATTGATGTAAGACAGAAAACAAATGCTGTATAATATCATTTATTAGTGGAGTCCTAAAGGTCCAAACTCACAGATGCAGATTAGAATGGTGGGTACTAGGAGACTAGGGAGTTCCAGAACAAAAATTAAAAATTTCCAGTTTAAAAGCCATAAATTATGGGCATCTAATTACAGTACAATAATAATAATGTTGCATTATATATGTGAAAGTTGCTCAGTGAATAAATCTTAAGTGTTCTCAGCACACACAAAAAATAGAAATGGCCATAATGTGGCTTAACAAAGGTATTAGATAGTGCTATAGTGTAATCATTATGTGGTGCATTAGAGTATCTGCAGGCTTTAAACAAATACAAGCATTGAATCAGTGGTATTTCAACAAAATTGTAAAAAGAATTATAAATGTGTTCTCTATGCATTCTGATTCCTTCCTTTTGAATGAGATTGTTCCAGAGAGTCTGTTTTTCCGTTGTTTACACAACTTTCAGGGCAGTGTTTGCCACCCAGCATAAACGGAGTGTTCCAATATCAATGCAAAGAAGTCAGTCAGGGACCAACGATCTGAAGAGTCCCAGAAATTGGAGGGCAAATCTTTGAAGAACCCTGCCAACTACCAAGTCTCAGATCTGATTTGACTGGTCTGCTGAAATTCTAATTACAGAAGTACCTTGAAGTGAGAGGTCTGCAGCTTAACTCTTTCTGGTGACTTTGTCCTCTGAATAGCCTGTTTTATCTCTTTGTAGGCAATAAAGATAAAACCTAGTTCAGTTTGTTATAGAGACCATCATGCTTCAACTCTTTCCACTTCACCTCCTCATATACACAAATCAGCATACTCTTCTAAGTGATGCAAACCTGGACAAAATGAGAAAAAAACTTCCTTGTTGCTGTCTAACTCCTTGTTCTCAGGTAATAAGTAAATCTTGTAGGAAATCAAAGCTTTAAATGTTGATGAGCCAATGAGACTCCTCTTTTAGACCCATTGGAATTTTAATAATACAGCAGACTACCTTTGCTAATAACACTTTGTATTTCTGCATTTAAAGAAAATCATAATGAGACTTGTTTTATTAATGACCATCCCAAGTATTTGATGTTATTTATCCTAACAAAGTTAAATGTTAATCTGATAAGTGGGAGCTATTAGTAGAGATGGAGGATTTTTTTTTCCATTCTAGCTGTTCTTCAGGGTAAATTTTCACAAATATTTTGGGTAGATAAGTTAATGTTTAAAACTACAAATTCTTATATAGCCTAAGGATAATATTCAACTATTTGTCTTAGCTGTTCAAAATGAGGTCCAGGTGATGGTCACAGATTTTTGCTTATGGGTGATTATCATATGGAGAAACCACTATTACAGTGGTTTTCCCAAAACAAAGAAAACTACCCTCTAAATCATCAGCCTCTTCATCCTTCAGGTGGGAGGTAAGAGCTTCCAAAGAAGATGTAAGTTTGAGGAGTTCTTTTACAATTAGACCAATCTGGGTAGGTTTCGTCATCAGTTCTAGCAGCTAAAGAATGTCGGAGCCTTAGAAATTATCTTTATAGAATATTTAATAATGAACGGGGGAGAAACGGGCAGAAAAAATATAGCCACTTGAGTTTCTCTCTTGAGTTCTAATTCTCCTTTGCGTTCTTCTCATATTCTCCTCCTTCTTGTGTTCTCTTCACCCTACCCAGGATGACTCCACCCTTTTAGCCTTGCCTCCTACGCACAAGTGTGTCCACCTAAACATTGGGCACACCCACTAGGCCCAGGCATATACAATCATGGGGAGGGTACAATACCACAAATGCTGGTCATAGAGGCTAATGGCAGAAGGAAAAATCCTGATTAATTCAGTTACCCTACAGGAACTGTTTGAATGGAGTGTTTAGTTAGAATGGAAAACTTTCCCATTTCTTTCTATGCAGCTCTAACTGGGTTCCTCTGGGATGATCTGAGGCATTATTAACTGAGATGAGGCACTTGCACAAGCAGCCAACCAGGTGAGGTTCTGTTAATCTTGAACAAGCTTTAGGCATGCTTATGTATTAAATGTATTTTACATGCAATCTAAATGTACTCTAAATGATGTATCGTAAAGGAAGAGGATACCTCAAGGCATTATGTGACTACAAGTCCCTGAATATCGCTTTTCTAAAGTCAAAAAAATAAAATAAAATAAAATTCTAACCCTCATAGCAATAATGTTAATTGCTTTTTAAATTCAACAAATGATTAATAATTTTCCTGTGTTCTATTGGTTTTTATAGGATTGGCTGTCTTCTGAGCTTTTCCCTACTGCTACCATCTGATATCTGAAAGCTGTCGTTTTTTTCATTCTGCGTGCTCCCCCAAGCACCTGTGGCTTGTTTGTAGTTCTCAAAACTCAGCTACTCTCAACCGCTCCTCAATCCTCTGGCAGGAATACTGTCACAAACTGATGACATCTTTCCCCCTTTAAAAACATAAGGAATCTCAGGCTTCCAAATTGCTATTTGAATTTTTGTTTTATCATCCTGAGTACTGAGTAGTAAATTAAGTTCTCTAAAAATAAAATCAAAGCAAATTGAAAACTATTGCCAATGGGGGCACTTATTTCTTAGTGATTCCAAGGCTGGTGTCACAGGCCAAAACCAGGCTAAAAAACTCTTACAATTCTCAGCTTAAGGAGGTGTTCTCAAATACCTCTCACAGTCATTTCTTCTTTCCCTAATGTCAGTAGGCATTTGATTATTTGGCACCAACTTTCCTTTCCTGTTGGTCCCAAGAAGCCAATGAGGTATTCATGAAAATAGGTTGCCAGATAACTTGCCACCAGCTCAGATTTCTGGTGTAGGCATATTCTACAACCCAGAGTGGCCTTCATTTTTGTTTCCAGACTCTTTGGTAGTGATAATATGATTACCTATAAAGAACCTGTAGGGTAGCATTTTTCTTGGAATTCATAGGCATTGTCTTTTATTGAACCAGAAGTCAAGTGTTATATAATCTTCTAAAAAATTTAATGATCACTTTTCATTCATTTATGCTTTACATCAGATTATGTACAAAAAGAGGAATTCTGTTAAAATCTACAAATATCTAGACTTCCCAGTCTTAAAACCAAAACCTGAAAATAACATCTGACACAATCTTATAATATGCAGTGTTAAATTAGTTAAATAAAGAAGCCATTGGTCTGGGGTGACTGTAGTGTCATGGCAGCCTGATTAAGCAAATCAAAAAAATCTATGTTTATAAAATCCTAAAAGTTTTGAAATTAAAATTAAGGACAATTAACCACAAACTGTCAACTAGAATTTAAGCTATAGCCACTCAATAATCTTGCTTTGGTCTGCCATTTCTCTTTAAAATCTCCTGCCCAGTTTCTAGAAATGGGAAAATACAATTACTCCATTTTGGTACCACTCAGTCATATTGGATTTTTGCTCAAATAAACTTAAAAGTTTTCAGTGTGCCTCAGTTTATGTTTTAACAGTTGGAACTGAATTGTTACAGTTTAAAGTAAAAACCAAAGTGAAAATGCTTTTATTCTACCATAATAGTAGAGCGATGTATTAAATCCTAATCATCCAAACTGCCCCTCAGCCACCACCACCACAACGAGAACCACCACTACTATTCCCAGCTCAAGTTTCTAGAAAGAGCTCATTGACCACACATTTGTCATAGAGTTGATTTATATTAATTAATATAAGCAGTTACTTCTGAAAATGAAATAGAAACACAAGTTTCATGTGGAAATGCACATTATTATTAATAATATGCTATAACCATAGAATAATATATCATGGTGTTTGATCTTCTGTCAATCTTAGTCCTTAATTAATACATTTAAACCATTATGTAAATTGATTGTTGGATCAACAAGTATTATATTTGCTACTATTTTCTATATGCTTACTTTTCTCTTTGTTACTTTTTTTGCTGTCTATTCTTTATATCTTATGTCTTTTGTTGAACACATTATGATTCTAGATATTCTAGTTCCTTAATATCAATCTACTGATTACCCTTTTTATTTTTTATGATGGTCATAAAGTTTGTAATATATACCTACAATTATTTCAAGCTTGCATTGGCATACATGTATGTATACGATCATATCTTTTAAGATGTATTACCACAACACACCTGCCTCCAAATTCACTTTCAAATTACACTATATCTTTCCACAAATATATCAACTACCTTACCTAACAAAGTATCTGTAATACTTTCATCACTTCCCTTGTATCATTACTGTTTATTCTTCACATTTCGGTAAGCATGAGCGAGAATAATCACACACAAAGAGACACACACTAGCTGAAGTATAGATGTAAGTATATATAATCTACTAAATCATTGCCATTGATATTTTGAACAATGTGTTATCGGTTATATAAATTAAGAATTAGGAAAAAAATGTCTTTTTCATTTTACTTCCTCTGATTCACTCTCTGATGCTTTCTGTTTCTTTATATGGACCCAAATTTCTAAACTATCATTTTCTTCTCTCCAAAAAACTGAAAGTTCTTACAGGATACTTTTACTAAATAGAAAAAAATAAGACCCTCAATTTTCATTTGTCTGAGGAAGTCTTTATTTCTCTTTCATTTTAAAAAATTAATTTTATAGGGTACCAAGTTCTATGTTGCTATATTTTTCTCTCTCAACAATAAACATTTCACTCTATTCTTTTCTTGCTTGCATGAGTTGTATATAATTCTTATTTTTGTTCCTCTCAGAGATTAAAGTGGTTTTTCTCTTTGAATTTTCTGTGAGCTTTTTTTTAATGCTAGAAATACTCAAAATTCCTGGGTGTAGTGTTCTCTGCACTTTCTAGATCTGTGGATTTATGGCTAGCATTAACTTGAAGAAAATTCCATTATTATGGTTTCAATATTCAAATGTTTCTTCTTTTCCTTTCTCCCTTCTGGTATTCCCACTACATCCATCCATACATGTACATTCCGTGGTTGCCTCATGTTAATGGATATGCTCTTATGCTGCCTTTGAGTCTTTCGGTTTTTTGCTTTGCTTTTCATATTTGGAAGCTTCTATTGTCACATTCTCAAGCACAGAAATGCATTCCTCAGTTTTTTTTTTCCCAATTCACAAATGAACATGTCATAAGAATTCACTTGCATTACAGTATTTTTGATAACTAAATTGTTTTTATTATTTCCTAGAATTTTTATCTCTCTTGCTCATGTTATCCATCTGTTCTTACATGTGTTTACTCTTTTCCATTAGAAGTCTTGGCATATTTATTGAAGTTTTGAAAACTCCTGGTATAATAATTCCAACATCTAGCTATATCTGACTCTGGTTCTAATGCCTGTCCCATCTCATAAAGAATTTTATTTGCATTGTAGTATGTTTAATAGTTGTTGTTTTTTTAAGGAATACATTCAGTGCCAGGTAAAATGAGCTACAGGTTTTTAGTAGTGCAATGATGGGGGGAGGGGGACCATTCTATACATTTATTTTTAAGTCTCATTATTATGATGAATCCATGTCCCTTGCCTGTAAACTTAACCTTGAGTTTTCCCCCTTAGTTAGAACAAGCTGATTAGAGCAGTTTGGATCATGTGCTTCCCTTTTGCACATGGACTAACAGGAGGAAATGGAGTTGAGCATTTCCCTTCCCCAACCAAGTAGGTCAGACTCTGATAAAGCCCATCAAATTAGGCTTTGGCAAAATAATTTCTCCTGGAAGCAGGCATTATAGGAAAAGAAAGATCTTACAGATTTCAAAATGAGTTTTTTCCTTGTCCTGCTGGAAGTTGGAGATTTATCTCTAAAATCTACTGTATAAACTTGGTTGCACTACTAAAGATGAAACTGACAACTATGAACCCTCCCCCCACAATGATAGGAGGTTTTACCTGGAGTTTTTAACTGACAGTCTTTACTACTCTGGGTTTCTAACAATCCATTAATAAGTTCAGGTTCTCCTTCACATTGTACTCCTTGCACCTGCTTGAATAGTAATGGTGGGTTTGTGTGTTTGTGGTTCTCTATATCCTCCTGTCTGACTCTCCAGTGCTGGGGACAGCAACTGCACTGTGGCATCCTTTTTTGGTGGAAGTAGAAAAATTCTCTTTGTTTTAATTTTCATAAGTTTTTAAAAAAATTTTTTTACTTGTTGTTAGGATATTGTGGAAAATTTTGAACTCATTACCTGATGGATCAGAAGTCCCTATTTTCATTTTAAGATGAGACATTAACAACTATAGGAGGTAAGTCAGGGTCCAGAGATTATGGAGATATTAGAGATAAAATAAATTCTGATCTTATTAACTCAAGACTGGGTTACTAACTTGCTCTTTAATTGTGTAAAAGACTTGAATTCTTATTCCAGAAAGAATATAACTAAATAAGGATACTAATTCAATTTCTTATATTGAGGGAAAAAAAACTATTCCTAAGAATTTATTTTACTTACATTATGAAAACTGGTATACATAAATAGGTTTATTACAGTGTGACATATAACAGAGAAAAGAGCACAAATAGGTAGAATGATTATGATAATTGTACACAAGCTTATACTGGGAGATTAAGAAATGCATGTAACAGAGTAAACAGTTTTATGATATTTCACTAAATGAAGAAAGCTGGCTATAAAAGTGCATAGACTTGAACAATGAAGGAAATCCAAAAAAAAATAATAACTGTATGAGTATTGAGCTTTAAAATACTGTATTGCATCATGATGATGTATACCATGATGAATGTTTAAAACATTGTTTAGGTTTTTTAAAAGAAATATATCAAAGATAATTCTATAGGCAAGTTGGAGGCACTGTACTCACCATGGGTGAGGGGGAGGGACAGCTGTTTTCTTTCAACTTGAATTTAAAATTTATAATAAAAAGTATGTACAATTGACAGGACTATATCCCTGGTTACATGAAGGATTATACTAGAAAATAGGACCAAGTTGTTTCTCTCTCTATGACATGTACTTAAGTAAATGACCCTGAAGAGTCTTGTTAATTTAAGCCAGGTATTTTTGATACAGCAATGTAGAAAATAAGAACTAAAGCACCAGACAATCTCTATAGAAAAAGGATTTAGGCATGTATTTCAGTGCCAGACACTGTCATTCAAGGCTTGTTTTCGACTTTGTTCTTATAACACACCAAAAAGATGCATGTGCCTAAATCCAAGAGGGTGAGATCTCTGACTTAAAATTTGATTCTCTTTGATATAAAGCTTTTCCTTTCTTTTCTTTTTTTTTTTTTTTGAAGTCTTTTTCAGTAACTCCTTGCAGCTCCACCTCACACAATGAACTGTTGGTTTCTTTATTGAAAGGAGGGAAAAACAACACGCTTTAAAGTCAATACCAAAGAAAATAACCCCTTTTGTGTTAGAGGAGATCGATAGTGGTCTATGTGTTCTTTCAATTTCTTGTTTGTGTTTTCTATTGATGTGTACAAAACCTAGATTTTTCAGTTTTTTTTCAAAATTTTATATGAAAAAAGAGCAGAAAAACAGCAATTTTAAACACTGCTGACCTACTTTAAAAAATTCCTTTCTGCTTTTAAAACACATACTCCAACAGAAATAAAAAATCTTGATGTATGTTTAGATGCCAAAATATTTTTTAACTAAAGTTTCATGATTTTCTCTAGGGCAGTGAATGCAATTATGAAAGAGACTTTTTTACAATTATTTTAGGATGAGGAAGTTGCAACCATGATAATTGTTTTTAATTCTATGCATCTCTGCTTTTAATTCTTATGAACAGATAATTGTTTCAATTTATTTATTTTTTATTTTATTTTAATTTTTTTATTTTAATTTATACATATATATATATTTCACATCAATCAGTTCATTGAGGTCCCTGGGGGTCCCCCACCACCTCCCCTCCCTGGCTACTCCAGCTGGTCCCCTCCCACAGTTGTGTACTTTCATTTGGTTGTCCATATATTAGTGAAACCATTTGGTATCTGTTTTTTTCCTTCTAACTTGTTTCTGCCAGTATGATTTCTTCTAGGTTCATCCATGTTACCAGAAAATCATCGAATTTGTCATTTTTTATTGATGCGTAATATTCCATTGTGTATATATACCACATCTTTTTCATCCAGTCCTCTTTTTGGGGGCATTTGGGTTGTTTCCAAGTTCTTGCAATTCTAAATAGTGCTGCAATAAACATCCGAGCACAGGTGTCCCTTTGTACCCACATTGAGCTCTCCTTTGGGTAGATTCCCAGAAGAGCGATTGCTGGGTCAAATGGTAGTTTCATTTTCATTAGTTTGAGGGTCCTCCACACTGCTTTCCATAGTGGTTGGACCAGTTTACAATCCCACCAGCAGTGTAAAAGTGTTCCTTTCTCTCCACATCCACGCCAGCACTTGTCGTTGTCTGTTTTTTGGATGTGGGCCATTCTTATTGGTGTAAGATGGTATCTCATTGTGGTTTTGATTTTCCTTACTGCTAATGATGTTGAACATTTTTTCATGTGCTTAATGGCCATTTGGACTTCCTCTTTGGAAAAGTTTCTTTTTAGATCCTCTCCCCATTTTTTAACTGGGTTCTTTGCTCTGTTTTTGCTAAGTTGTGTGAGTTCTTTGTGTATCCTTGTTATCAGACCCTTGTCGCTTATATGGAGGGTGAAAATTTTTTCCCACTCAGTTGGGGTTCTTTTTGTTTTTTCTTTTGTCTCTTTTGCATTACAGAAGCTTTTTAGTTTGATGTAGTCCCAGCTGTTTATGTTTTCCTTCATTTTTTTTGCCATCTATGTTTCAATTTAAATAAGTGACTGAGTAGAATGGAAGTGTCCTGGTCAGCTGGTTTCCACATTTGATTCATTTTAAGGTTGGGCTTGATTTACTTCCTTTACATGAAGCCTAATTTTCTTGTTT
Source organism: Uropsilus gracilis (assembly GCA_004024945.1). NCBI lineage: Eukaryota > Metazoa > Chordata > Mammalia > Eulipotyphla > Talpidae > Uropsilus > Uropsilus gracilis. Next base: position 14,590 of record PVHY01005465.1, read on the forward strand.
TCTTCATATGTTGGATAAGTTTAGCTTATATTCTGGACATTTTCTTGGTTTTGTTTAATTGCTATTAGATATTATTGCATTGTATTGTGGACATTATCAATATTAAGTTTTAGAGATTCTAGATTCTTTTATTTTTCTCTAATAACCTCAGTTTCCTTTGTTTTAGCAAGCAAATTTTTCTGGCTTGACTTGACCTGCCAACTCTGTTTTAGAAGCAGTAATTTCTTCTCTTTGGAGAAGTCTGTCCCATACATGCATAGTTCACAGGTCAAAGAAATAGTATAAGCCAAACTTAGGTAGTTGCTATTTGACTTACTCTCTTTAGGGATACCCCTACTCTTGAAAATTGAAAAGATTCAACTTTCACAGTTTCTGGCTTCAGGTTAGTAATTCTTCAACCAGAAAGACTGTTGATTTTTCCATGTGTGTCCTGATATAGCTCTGCTTGCCACAGAACCTGCACTTAGTGCAGACTGAAAGTTATGGGGCGAGAAACTTATTTCCGTCCCCCAAACCCTTCCCAGTTTACATGCATTTGCCAGCAGAGAATATTTACTTGTCATCACTCTCCTTCAGATAACCTTATTTTCAAAAATATCACTTTTTATATAAAATCTACCTTTACAGTTATTTTCTACCAGAGTTATCATCTGTTAGAGCCATAACTTGTGTCCATCTGTACAAATTTAATCATATATCAATGTCTCAGTCAATATGATAGTTGGAAGGTAACTTGTTTTATATATATTTGGTGTAAATCTAACAGCCAACACTTCTTCCACCCTTACATATTAATTGAGAATTTCATTTTGGTGATTTACTTCAATAAATGCTAATTTCAAAGTGATTACATAAAGGACCTCAGATCTCACAATAGAGAAAGTAGTATTGACCATGATTAATGACAATATTTGCATTTAATCCTACTAAATATGTTTCTATTTAATGACAGATTAGAAATAAAATATGAAATGTGGCCAATAATGCATTCACAAATGACCTTTGCTGTTGCATTTCTTGAAATATTTGATTCAAAAGATAGTATATTACTCTAGTGTTTTACCCTAATTAGTCTTTTAAATACTATCCAATTTATGGTTTAATAAATGTATGATTCTTCTTGGTAAAATACCAATCCGACCATGTCACTCTTTGGATTTAACAACTTTTCATAACTTAAAGATAAAACTCCTTAATGTGCAAGGAAATTGATGATTTGATCTCTTTATGTATGTAAATATATCATTGGCTAGTCATTACCAAATCACTAAGTTAACAAGCAGTCTATTTGCTTTAACATTAACACTTCTATTTTTAGTGCCTTTCCACCCTTTCCATCCAGCCCCAAAGATAAGTCTGGGCACTTAATTTGACTTCACTAAGCAGATATATTACTTTTTTCCCCCAACATTTTGCTTATATAGCGCAAGAAATGCATGTTTCCTAACTAACATATCAGTTAGTATCTTGGTCTATACATATAGAACAAGTTAAAAAAATAAGATTAAACAAAAACACATTTTTCTGAATAAAAGTTTATGTTTATATGAGAGCGTCAAAAACACCAGTAAATCAACACTTCTATCTTGATGTCCTCATTGTGGCTTTAATTCTCAAGGCCACCTGTTGGTCCAAGAGGTCAACTGGAACTCAACTATTATCTGCTTTTCCAAGTTGGAGGAAAAGGGGTAATTACTAAGGTAATGGCACATTTCTCAACTTTTTACAGAGCATTTCAGGTAGAGTCCTACAAGGTATATTTATATGGTTGTTATTACTCAAAAGATAATCCCATGGCCACACTTCAAACTAAGGCTACAAATAAGATTGAAGAACATTGTCTTTTTATTAGATACTTTGTTGTCCAAGTGAATGCTCAGTTACTATCAAATGAAAGTAAGATGGGTATTGAGTCCACACCTAGCACTTTTGCCACATCTTTTACTGTTATCAACTTACAAAGTAGTTTCCTAGTTACCTCTTTATTCCCTGTATGCCACGTGGAACTTGGCATAGTAGACACTTGTTAAGTTTACTGAAGAGTGAATTTGTTATACTTATGAGTATATGCATATAGACTGTAGCAATTCTTATTTCAAGATATTACTAGCACTTGAGAAAAAAAAATGTTTTAGACCTTAATTTGTCAATCTCAGTTTGGCTACATTTTTGAAGATTTGTAATAGAATAGACCTGAAATGCTGAGTGTTCTTAAGTAATGTAGATTGTATTGATTTGAAGTATATTTAGAATTATTCAACCACTGAGAGAATAGAAAAAAAATTATTATTATAAGAAAGAACAAAAAAGAAGTGAAGGGGTGTTAACTGTTAAAGTTCTTATAGTCAATAACTGCAGTAGAATACAGAAACATTCTCGTTGGGAGAGGACTGGTATATTTTCAAATTATTTCAGTGATAAAGCACTATGTAATACAATAATACAAGAAGGTATAAATCGCTAAAGTAAAAGTTCACAAAATATTAATTTTGTTTGCTGTCCCTTTCCTACATGAGTGGATGAATTAAGGTGACAAGAATGATTTACAACAAGAAACTGTTCTAAAGTTAACTCTGTGGCCAGTTCTTATAAAGCCTATGTTTAATAGATTTTCAAAGACAATTATTTATCTTTAACTCTTTATTAATTTGAGTTATATTAATTAATTTTCCATTAGTTATCATTGGATTTTAAGAGAACTGGTTTAACAATCAAATGGGGAAAAAAATTTTGCCCTCCTTACAAGTGATAAGGGTCTGATAACAAAAATTCACAAGGGACTCTTACAACTTAACAAAACAAAGCAAAACACACAGACAAAAAATGGGGTGAAGTGTTAAAAAGACACTTCTCTGAAGAAGAAATACAAATGGCAAATCAGCATGTGAAAAAATGCTCAACATCATTAATAATCAGTGAAATGAGAATCAAACTACAAGATATCATCTCAAATCAGTAAGAATGACCCATATAAAAAAAATGAGCAACAAAAAATGCTGGCATGAATGTGGAGAGAAAGGAACACTTTTTCACTGTTGGTGGGAATGCAAACTGATCCAACTACAATGGAAAACTTTGGGGAGGACCCTTAAATTACTAAAGATGAAACTCCCATTTGATACAGCAAGCCCACTTCTAGGAATCTACCCAAAGGTGACAAAAACTCTAATTCATAAAGATACCTGTATCTGGATGTTTATTGCAGCACTATTTACAATAGTCAGGATATGGAAACAACCCAGATGCCCCAAAATACATGAATGGTACAGAGAACTGTGGTATATGTACACAATGGAATGTTATCCATCAATTAAAAAAGACAAACTTATGTCATTTGCAGCAATATGGATGGAGCTAGAAGGAATCATGCTACAGAAATAAGTCAGAAAGGAAAAAAGAAATACTGGATGCTCTTATTTATATGAGGGATAAAGGGAAAACAAACAAACAAACAATAGAAATTTAAAACTAAATTAGCAGAATTGAAGTACAAAA
>PVHY01005465.1:18184-83006 GCA_004024945.1 Uropsilus gracilis
AAGAAAGAAAGAAAGAAAGAAAGAAAGAAAGAAAGAAAGAAAGAAAGAAAGAAAGAAATTGTACCCACAAAATATTTTTTTAAAAATAAGGGGAAAAAAGAGAGCTGGTTTATTACTTTTATCAGGTAAATTCAAAGAAATACAAATGCAGCTATAATTAACTGACAATACATGTTATTAAAAAGTACCAATGGGAAGTGTTCATATTATTTTCCACAAAGAGGACAAATTAAATTGAAATTTTTCCCCAAAAAGTGAATAATGATTGCTTATCCATTCAATTCTTCATTGACCAGGTATTATGCTTCAGATGCTTTGTGAGTCCATGGACCTAATTATAAATATAATAAAAAGAGGCAGATTTTAATCATATAATCACAGTTGTGAGTGTATCATCATGAACAGAAAAATGAATAGAATAATGAATACGATACTACGATAGCTGTAAAAACATACCCTGACCCAAAAGGAAGAGAGACCAGTTCTATGTAACTTTCTTAATAACTCCATTTTAGGCCGGGTATGGTGGCTCATGCCTGTAAGCTTCAGCCTATGAAGTGGCAGGGGCTAGGGATTGTGGTTTTTTTGGAACCTGGTGAGACCTAGTTCCAAAAAAATATCTAGGTGTGGTGGCGCGCGCCTGTAATCCCAGCTACTTGGGAAGCTGAGGCTGGGGATTGCTTGAGTCTGTGGTATGCTGGGCAATGAGAGCCTGCAGTTCCAGGGCAAAAATAGCAAGACCTAGTCTCAAAAAAATAAATAACACAACTTTAACCCTAGTATTGATAAATAGAAAGAATTATGTATGGTTTAGAAAAATTTTAGTCATCAGTTGTGTTAATTTATAAAGTAGAAATTTTAATTATCAGGATATTTAGAAATCTGTATTTCTAAAGCACAAAATTAATTGCAGATATTCAACATGTTCATTTTTCGGCAACTTTTGATAGAGAATATGTCTATCGAATAATTATACTTTATTCTGTGGGTTGGGTTCGTAGAGTTCTAACACAGTCAATATTCCTACCTATTTTAGGGATTATTTTCATTATCCAATTGTAATTTAATTCATGATCTATGTTAAAAATAACCAGAGACAGGCCACTTTCAGAGTTGGTCTTAGAATAAATGATTGTAGGATCTATTATTTGGTTACAAAAACATCACTTATGTGAGCTTAGAACTGTATAGTAAAATATGATAATCACCAGTTAGATGTGGTTATTTGCATTAGAACTAAAATTTTAAAAACTTAAAACATTCATTTCCCAATCTCACTAGCAATTTCTCAGGTCTTCATAACCCCATGTGATCAGGAATCTCTGTCTGAATGGCACAGATATATACAATGAAAATGAAATTCTACCAAACCACACCTATCTCAAGTACCTAAAATGGAATGAATTCTGTGAAATGAAGAAAATCAATCCTTTGCTCAAATGACAATATAGAAATTGATGATGGTTTGATAGTGGGAAGAAGGATACCAGTAACTAGCCTTAAACTGATCCATTTTATGTGACACTCTTATTATTCTATTTTTAGTAAGAAAATCAATAATAAAACTTAATCACAAATGAAAAATTAAGGAATAATATTAATAAGGGAAAAAGAAAAAAGTCTTGTTCCTCATTAATCATTTATTGAACATAATTTTGTTAAGCACGTAGTCAAGAATGAGGGGTCCACTGGATCACAATATATTTTCTTTATTTCACTTTGTAGATTTTTATTCATTCTGGTCACCTAGAAATAGGAAAATATCAGCACTTGAGATGTAGCAAAGCCTTATCCCAAAGGGTGATCCATTTTTATGTTAAGATACATAAGAACTCTGAGCTATGTGGAGGATCCTCAACATACTGAAAATGAAACTACCATTCAGCTCAGCAATCCTACTCCAGGAATCTACTCAAAGCACAAAAATCTACTAAAGCACTAATTCAAAAAGATACCTGTAATCAGATGTTTACTGCAGCACTATTTACAATAGCCAGTATATGGAAACAACCCAAATGCTCCAAAACTGATAAATGGTTGAAATTATGTAGTGTATTTACACAATGAAATATTGCTCTGCAATCAAAACTGACAAATATGAAGCATTTGTAATAACATGAATGGACCTAGAGGGAATCATGCTAGAAGAAATAAACCAGAAAGAAAAAGACAGAAACCATATGGTCTTATCTATAGATGGAATATAGGAATAACAAACAAAAGGCCAAGAAACAGTTGAAATAAACTAACAACAGAACTGGGGCAAGCAGCTAGGGAGAGAAGAGGAGTGGAGGAGAAATTAAGGGAGGGGAGGAGAGGGAAGGGGAGGGGAGGGGAGGGAGAAATCAGGGAAGGAAGGCGCACAATAAGATCAAGATGAAGATTCATGGGTGATTAGGTGGAGGGAGAACCCCGGAGAATGCAATGATGTAATATATATGTATACTTTTATACATAAATATGTAAACAATAGATAAATGAATATATAAATAAAAATATAAATAAGAACTCAAAACTTTACAAGGAGCTAAAAGGATAGTTGATGGTGATTGACTCAAGTTTCAGGAAACAAATTAGAAAACTTTGACATGTTGGGAGGGATCTAAAACTGGATTAGAGTAGATAAACAATGTATGGAGTTTTGTGAGGATACATGGATAAAATTAAGGAGAATTTGGAATGAGGGTGCATTTCGGTGATGACAGAGAGTTGTAGGTCTGAAAGATCTGAGAGTTCTGAGGTATACTGAGGATGAGACTGTAAGTATCAAAGGAAATAAGATAGGATGGGTCTAGTACTATTCCAAGTCCCATGTGTCCACTCCTGGCCTGTGTGGACACTCCTCTTGGGGCACTGACTTTTCAACATAATGCTCTTCTGATAGCTTGACTAAGGTGTCAGAACTTCAGTGCTGCTAAAAATCTTGTGAAGGAAAAAAAATCCCTTTCTAATTATTTTCATCAACATTCACATCTGTGAGTACCATCATTGGGAAATATTTACTACTGACTTATAGGTTGCCATCTTACAGGATATAACAATAGTTGCAACAAAAACAAAGACCTGTCTACAAGTTCCATTACAACCACCTTCAGATTCATTCAGCCAAATTGTGTAACAAAGTGTCCCACTATTATATCTTATCGTTTTGCATAAATGAGAGTGTAAAAGTTATAGATTTTATCTTTCTTCATGGAATAGAGGTGGGAGTAACTAATGTGGAAATGGTTTTACTCTAGAAGTAATGTTTTTAAAAGGAAAGATATCTTTCTGGGATCAATTTTATTTTTAAATAATTCAATTAATTTAGACATTTATTGTTTTAGCACAAACAAACATTTAAAAAGTAACAACCACCTTGTACATTCTTTCTAATCTCTCTTAATATCCTATATTTAGAGTGTATTTGGATATTTAAATCAAACCACTTATTTACCAGACTTCTGACTTTTCAAAAGAATGCTTTGAAAGTAAAATGTATACTTTAGAAAAAGTCATTACATCATAGCATGTTAATGTTTCATAAACCTTAAATATTTCCTTTTACGCTTGTAGATTGTGTAGGAACATGATCACTACAAATCCTTAAAAAATCTGCTAAAAACTGTAACTCTGTAGATATTAATACTCATTATGGGATGGAAGAATATTACTTTTAGTCAAAATGACCTTATATCCCTTCCTAATTATATCAATACCCTTTTGGAATAAAACCAAAGTAAATTTAACACAAGTGTCCTTACATCACTTTCTCAATTTTATGTGCAACACTCAGGTTCTAATTAGGCCATTAAAAAATAAATCTATTGTCTGAAAAATAAAGAAAACATGAAACCAAATTGTTATCATTCCTCCTTACTAAATAAAATTCTTAACCATAAGCCTGAAAGATTACAAATTTCTAGGTTGTTCAGGCATCTAGAAAACAGTTGTGAAGCAAGCATGTATAGAATGTACCTTGATTATAAACTACTAGTTACAGAGAGAAGAGATTGAATTATACTCAAGTGAGGTACATAAAGGCTGGGGGAAAATCAGGAATATTAGGGGGAATTTAATTTTCTTGATATCAGAAGAATGAAAAATATCATTTTCCTGTAATTAATAAAGTCATTACTCAAAGAAGGCAAGTGATAAAATTAAAAGAGTGTTCCAGTTAACAGCAAAAACCATCTTGCTAATATGGGAGTGGATTTGGTTTATTATTTCATTTCTTAAAAAAAAATTGTAAGTCAGAAAGTTATATACAAATGTATGCATGTACTACCCAGGATAACAAATACTCTGTATTTCATTGACTTCAGACTTGTTTTCATAAATAAATAAGGTTGTTCTTCTTTGCTTTCATCCATTATTCTACTTCCCCCTTAATTACCCAGAGGCTGCCACACCCACAGCGTTGCATATGCAATCACTTCATGCTTTTGTGCTTTCATCTCATATATGTGTAGTCCTACCAAAGCACTACACTGTAAATGTCCTTATGATATAATTGTGTGATATCATTTGTGACTTGTTTTTCCTTTTCATTCAATATTTTTAAAATTAATTCATGTTATCACTTGTAAGGATATATCACATTTTGCTTTTTATTCCTTTTAGTCAATACTAAAAGATATTTATAGATATATGTGAGAGATATGAATTTGCTTCCGAAGCAGTTTAAGAAAGCAAATATTTCAATAAAATAAATCATGTAAATTTTTCAGTTTCCTAATACATGCAAAAATTATGCTAGTAGGACACTGTAATCTAGTAACTGTACAATAGTTTTATATATAATATAATTTATATACTTAACTTATTTATTTATATTGAAGTAGCATTGGTTTGCAATGCAGTTTATAACTCTCCTTGAGATTTTTAAAAAAATTTTTAGTGTTTTAAATGCTGATCATCAACTGAACCTTCAGCAAGTTGTAATCATTTTGCTGGTGGAGAGTCTTGGCTCATTCCTGATGGTTGCTAACTGATCTTGGTGGGAATTGCTGAAGATTAGGGAAACTGGAAATTTCTTAAAATAAGAAAAGACTAAGTTTGCCACATTAAATGACTCTTCTTTTTGTGAAAGATTTTAAGGTGGCATAGGATGCTCCCTGACAGTAGAATTTTCTCAAAATTGAAAATAGTTCTCTCGAATCCTGCTACTACTTTGTCAACTGAGTTTATGTAATCTTCTAAATCCATTGTTGTCATTTCAAAATGTTCACAGCATCTTAGGGAGGAGATTCCATATCAAGAATTCACTTTCTCATCCATAAGAAGCAACTCATTATCCAGTTCAATTTTATCATGAGGTTGTAGCAATTTGGTCACACCTTAAGGCTCCACATCTACTTCTCTTGATAGTTCTACCATATCTGTGATTACTTCCTCCATGGAAATCTTGAACCCTCTCAAGTTGTCCATGAGAGTTAGAATCAACTTCTTCCAAACTCTGGTTAATATTAATAATTTGACCTCCTCTCATAAATCAAAAGTGTTTTTAATGGCAAATAAAATGATGAATCCTTTCCAGGTTTCCAATTGACTTTGCCCAGATTCATTAAAGGAGTCTCTCTGTGTGACAGCTATAACCTTACAAAATGCATTTCTTAAATAATGACACTGGAAACTCTAAATGACTTCTTGATCCATGGATAGCAGAATAGATGCCTTGTTAGAAGGTATGAAAACAAAATAAATCTTATACATCCACCAGAGCTCTGGGTGACCTGGTGCATTGTAACGAGCAGTAATTTATAAAGGGATATTTTTTTCCTAAGCAGGAGGTCTTAAAAATACTCATTTAATATTAATTGTGACCCATGTTGTAAACAGCTGTGATTTGATTACTTTTTTATTATTGATTTCTATTAGCACTTTGTAATCAGATAGTAAAGCTATAACTTTTTAGAATCAAATTTAAGGTTTGTGTTGGTGAACTTTTTAAATAGGCTTCAACTGTGTTGGATAGAATGTATAATATCTATTTCTTGGATATAGCATTTGGCTGACAGGTAGGTAGTATAGATTCAAAGAGAGAAAAGATAAAGTAATCCTATTAACTGTGTCACTTATATATCTCTTACAATCTTGATAGTGGTGACATTTTTATTCATTGAGCTTGTTTCAGAATATTTTGAAATGCTCCATGAAGATTGTGGATTTTTTTATTTTTATAATCCTGTCAAATTTACCATATGGACTTTTATTGTATATTGTTAAAGTATTATAACATATTTATATGCATTGATGTATAATTTTATTATTAAGGCATCTTTGCCATAGCTTTAGCTTTAAATTTCACCTAATAATTCCATTATTTAATAAGGTCATAATCTTTCTTTTGATTAGCATAGTCTATATATAAACATACTGTTTTTATTCCTATTTCACTTTATGTCCCTTTACTTCAAACTTTCTGTATTATTTGGCATTATTTGTGTCTTCTAAGAACAGCAAATAATATGGATTTTGACAGACTATTAATAAGTAAGTAGATTATTAATTTTTACCTGTATGTGGCAGGTGGTTTCCTTTTTACTTTTACTTTCCCAGGATCTTTTCTTTCTTTTTTTACTATATGCTACAATGACAAAGCTTTTAATCCTTTTTTGTATATTTTGCTTGTATGGGTTCATTAATTGTATTCTTAGTACTTTAATTCCTACATGTTTTAGACATATATTTGCATACATTATTACTATGTAATAATTCTTTAGTTGTCTGAGTTTATTTTTCTTTTTAATATAAACATTTGTTTTTGTATTATAATTGAAGAAAAGAGAATGTCAAAATACTTAAATTTGTGTATATCTTGTCACAGCAAGTCAAGTTCACTTTCAGTAAATGAACTACCTGAAGTTGAACATATATCCTAAACTTTACATTTTCCAAACAAATTTAGAGCAATTTAGTATTACCTTAAATTAGACATTTTTATATTCTATATAATCAGCTGTATTTTAAACTTTTTTCTCAAAAAGACATATTTCAACAAAAATTATTTGAAATCAATATACAAAAACAGTATCATTTTCTTTCATCTCAAAATTAAATGAGTGACATGCAGTGACACTGTAACTGTCAGATAGGCTGAGATTTTACAATTTTCAGTCAAAATTTGTATCTGGCTCTGCAGCTGCTTCTTATGGACTTTGTCCATAAAGTCACCTGCAGAAAGATGGCAGTTGAAGTTGACACTGGCAGTTTATGTAAAATATTTCCCCTGCTCCTCCTCCCAAAATCACAAAACAAAGATCAAAGATATATCACATATTTTAAAAAGTTACAGCTAAAACAAAATCAAGATAAGCACTTCTAGAAACCAAAGCAAAATAACATCATATGATTGTCAGTGGAGGTTTGATTTATAGAACTACTGAGTTCGAGAATGAGAATAAAGCACAAATGGCTATGTATTCAACAACTGAGGATCAAAATGGGTGAGAGAATAAACCACGGTCAGTGATTGAAACAGGAAGATAGGCAAGGCCACCCATGATCAAAAGCAAATATCAGTAGTTATTTGGAAGGTGGAAAATAAGCTCAAATAATTGCTCCACTAAAACTGGGCCAAACTCCAACTAGCCCAGTAGTACATATCACTAATATCCTTGCATTATGAGAGCTTTTGTTGCCAATAAAAGAGCAAGGCAGGTAGAGACAACTATAAAACTGTTGTACATGGAAAGGTGAGAAGTTTTATGGGAATGTCTGATTATTCTCCAAGTCCCTTATAACTTTGATATCATAATTTTCCCTTTTTTTGTCTTACTTTAACATGCTCTAGGTCAGCTCCTTTGCAATTCATTAATCTTCCCTTCAACTTTCCTAATTTAATACTCACAATATACTTGAATATTTCAGTTACTGTTTAACTGCAAGACCTCAGTTTTCATTTCTAAGATTTCTCTTCAGTACTTTCGTATAGTCACTTGTTTTGATTTTTAATTTTAGTAATACAATCATTTGTTCTTTCCTTTATTCATACTTTTTAAGACCTGAAATGTACACTATAAGTCTTTGGCAAATTACACATAATTATGCTGTAAGATTACCATCTGTTTGATGACTATCTTTCATGATCAATTTTTTTTCTTCTTGCATACTTTGAAATTTTAGTGTGTTACTTCAATGTATCTTTCCTGTATTTTTCTGTTCTGTTTTTATTTAATCTCCTTTTTTCTCACCTTTCAAGTATTTGATATAAGATTACAAATAGTCATTTCCTCGAGTTAAATATACATCTACTTGTGTTACATGAACTTACGCTTTATGAGTCATTTATGTCTTATGACCTATTTTGAGCCAGTTGGTTAAATTCTGTTCTGAGCCTAAGCTTTGATTAGAAGTAGAGTAGAGGACATACTTTTGGCAAGCATGTAAACTTAGATGATCAATTGTATTGTTTTTGAAAGAATGCTTATCTTGGAGACAGCAAGTAGAAGGAGTTATGAATACAGATGTGTCATCTCAGACAATTGTTTAAGTTTATGAGGTTTAATTTCTTTAGTTTCTAAAATGGAATCTTTATTGAGATTGCATTCTATAACATATATAGAAGTAGCACTGAGTTTGTAGTAGGTAGTTAATAAATGTTAGTTGAAAGAGGGCAAGAAAAAAACAGAGTGAAACCTGGAACCTCAAAGACCTTTCCAAAGTCATCTACTTAGTCGTACCCTTGCTGGTCACAAATTCCTTAAAGTTAATCTGCATAAATAATTTAGGTTCTGTTACTGCAAAATTAGACATCTGGTTTTAATTTTAAGGACATACTTTAGGTGTGAAGCTTTTATAATCATGATTTCAAAGGAAAAAATTCAAGTTAATAAGCTTAGATTAATTTCTGACATTGAATATTCTGAATAAATTAATTGCTATTGCACATTCATTATTTTCACTGACAATTAATTTTCCATGGAGACTCTGTAAACTAACACATTTGCAAAGAGCAAAACATATCACCTTTCAGAATAACTAAGTAGACAGCAAAGGGCAACTGGGTTTGTTACTATTAAAGGTGTTTCCTTTTATTAGCCCTAAGAGAAAAATCATGACCTAGGGCACAGCCATTGAACTAAACCTTACCTTCACAAATACAGATTTTTTAATCCCACATTAGTCTCAAATGCAACTCTTATTTAATCATGATAATTGCCATGCTGTCAAAACTGAGTGTAAACAGTGATAGCTGTATTGTATTTTTTCGTAGTTACTTATAATTTCCAAGGTACTTTTATGGGCATTGTCTGACTTAAGCCTCACAATAAATTTATAAAGCAAGATTTACTATCTTTTTTATACATATAAGGAAACTGGAGTTAAGAGACATAAAATCATTTTCTGGGTAGTTCAGAGCACCTTCAACCATTTTGTAGTCAGCATTGCAGGTCAAAATTTCCAATGCCTATCAGTATCATCTACAATGTAGGTGTTTAAATCGTTGTAGCAGTCTTATAAGTAAGACTTGCTGAACTGTCTTACTATATATTGCTATCTCAAGATTGCTTAGAATATTCATGTTCTAGACTCTAATTAAAATGTTTTAGGGACATAGTGGAAACCTGTCATTTCTAAAGCTCTGTCTCTAAGAAATTATACTGTAAATTTTTGGTTTCAGAGATTTCTAGCACTTTTGCAACTTGTTAATATGTTCAAATTTGTAATGAAAGCAATTTGTAAATATAATTTTGTACAATAACATAAAACCAAGTAGTAAGAAATTAAAGACTCCTCCTTACACATAGTTAAGTTTAACACGTTCCAGTATGTCCAAAATTATCTTATGAGACATCAGACACTGAACTCAAATAAGTAAACCAAAAGATTAAGCACAGGACTTGTTGTTACAACAAGTTCAGATTACTTTTTGTTAGACATTACACTTACATGTCAACATGTTTTCAATATAATTTAGTTCCTCTTAAGCAAAGGGGCTATTGTAGTATTTGCAGCAGCATGCATTTCTATTACTTTATATTTTAAAACAAACTTTCCTGTGCATGTGAGAAATTGCTTGAATGATTTTTAAAATAAGGTGGTGTTTCCCATAACTGAAAAGGAGTGAAAATTGAGATGAAATTCTGTCTCTATTACTGTTATTCTATTAACTGAATTACTTTCCCTGACCTTTTCACCTACATTTCTTTCTACTGTGTGCCTTTGTACACCAATATTAATGTGACAATATATGTCAATGTAAGTTTGAGGAAAAACAAGTCTGGTACACCTGAACATTGCTCACCTGTAAAATGAAGGTAAAATCCTGCATTTGCAAAAACATGGATAGAACTGTGGGGGAATATGTTAAGCAATATAAATCAGGGAGAGAGAAAATAAAAGATAATTTCACCCAAATTTGGAATTTAAAGACATTTAACAAATGAATAACTGAAAACAAATAAAAACAAGTCCTTGAAACCAGATAGCAGAACTGTAATTACAGGAAAGGCAGAAAGAAGTGGAATCAAAGGAGGGAGAAGGCATAGTATGCTATGGTAGAAGACTTTTGGTGCCTGATGCTTTGGTGAGAATGGTGTGAGAACATGCATTGCAGAGGTGTGAGCTATATCTCTGAAACATACACAGTGGTGTAAAGCAATGTTACCTCAATAAACATAACAAAGGGAAAAGATACAACCGTCACTAGCTTCCACAACTCCCCATCCTTCTCTGTCAATAATCAAATAGAATAATAAAAAAAATCCTGGTATTCCCCTTTGCACCTGAGTCATTATGTCACTAAGGAAAATTCTATACATGCAATCTGGCATCATGTGGTAAGTAACATTGCATTATGGTCTCAGAGGCCTTCAGCAGTTTGCCTTCTTGAGCCCTCTCGTCCAAAACAAATTTAATGCTATTTATGTCTTTATTACTATAAAGATGGATATTTTTATAGGAATTGTTTTCACTTGAAAGCTCATTTTTTTCGCCTGATTTTGAAAGAAATGAAACATTTCTGTGGTCCTCTAATGGTACGAATGGATCTAAGCACTGGGTACTTAGTGAATAAATCAGCCCTAAATTTAAGTCCAAGGCGTTTTCAGGAAAAGATATTTAAATGAAGAAAGGTTTCCTAGAAAACTCTAGTAATATGATATTCCTCTTAATGTTCAAGCATCTGAAAAGTACTTGGGAGCTTCTTGAGCATCTAAGAAGTAGGCATGCCATGCAAATGAAATGAAGATCAAAGAATATCCAATTATTTTGCTTAATCTCACACACAAAAAAAAATGGTCTAACATTTATTGAGGACTTACAATATGCTGGAATTATACCACATGCTTTATATGCATCATCCCCCATTTCATCTCATAATTTGCACAAAAGTAGGTATTTTAATTATTTCCCACACATTATATGAAAGCTAAGGAACAGAAAAGTGGCCTGTCTACTGCTGCACAGGAAGTAGTAAAGGCAAACATAAAATGATGTTTGAGCCTTCACTAAGATGTTTATCTCAGTTGTTTAGTATAATATTTTTGTGACTATAATGTATCAGTACCACCTCTACTGTTCAGTATGCAAGTTCTCTCTTAATATTTATTGCTAAAAGAGGAAAAGAAAAGATTATCTTCTTCCATTATTTTATAGCAGAAGAAAGAACAAGAAGCTCTAATTATAGGCTGACTTTAATCTACCATCTCCCTACACATATAGACATAAGTGTGTGTATACCTTATACCCCTACAAGTCCCCCCTGTCATTTCACTTGCATTCTGTCAGATTCTTCTTGAAATAGTTTCTCTTCTTTTGCTTTTAGTTGAACAAATGTCTTTCATTCAACCTCTAGACCATACACTAGATACCAGTAATGTAAATACGACAATGTATCAGGAAAAATATTTTTTAATGAATAAGAGATTTTCTTTTTCATGAAAGAATAATCTTCCCTCATTGTTTTGACTTACGGGTCATATCAGGTTCCACTGTATCCACAACCTGTTAACTCCAGGCAACATCTACTCAGCTAAAAACAATGTGTGTAAAAGATATTGCATATTACTTGCCAAAATGAGAAGAAAGAACAATGCAAGTGGGCATATCGGTAAGCATGTTGGGTGAAGAACTCCTACAAATTAATGGCCTGTGTTAGCACTATTAGAATGAGATAGTACTAAAAATCCTACACGCCTGCTTAAAATAAAATTACTTGATGGACTTAATACTTAATACTCAGTCAACTGTGCCTCAACTTCTATTCTTATCCATAGTTGTTATGTTGCACTAACTCACCAGCACTGTTTTTCTTAATGGATGGTTGATGCGTAAAGGTTTTTAGCAAATCAGTTATCTTTGAGGGGGGAAAATGAATAGACTGACCACTTGGAATCTTGCAAAGTTTCAATATATAAATCTTTAGACATATTTAAACATAACAGTAGTAAATTCAGGTTTTATTCATTAAATGTCTTGAATATGTACCAAGAGAGTAGTCCATTGCAACATTTATATTAATCTATGAAGTTATGTTTGACCTTAAGGAAGTTGTTCTGGGCAAACACTGTTAGTATAGGGATGCCATTATCACAGGGTGTGCTAAGGTGATCAAAAGACAACATGATGTCATTGTGCTCTTTTCCTCTTTCTATTCATGCCCATGCAGGCAGAGCCATCCTGCCTCTGGAGTGAAAGATAAATCCTACAAAAGGGAAATCTTAGCTTAAAAATTAAAAAAAAAGGAATTATGTAAATACAGTTATAGTATTCTATACAAGAATTCTCTAATTATTGTCTTGGTCTAAAGAATTTCTCTCTGAGCCATATGTAGCATTTCTTCCTGGATCAGGCTTATTTTAAGGTGTCAGATTTTCCAACTATAAGTTAGAGTGAAACTCATATAGTGAATGGAATGGAAAAATTAGAGCATGATGAGATTGCAGTGGTTTCTAAATTAAAATCTTGTGTGCAAAAATATTTGGCTGCAGTTTGAGGTCCAGGTTAGGAGAATCTGTGGTTTATAGTTTTGGGACCAGTTTCATCCAGAGGCTGGAGCTATTGACGAACTTACTCTACAAGACAAGGCAGCTTTAAAGACCACTTAAAAAAGTACCTTTAGCACTGGCCATACTCTCTGACCCATCTGCCATTTCCTTTGGACTCTGTCATCTCCATCTTCCTTCTGGTTTTAAAAGTATTGGACTCTGAAAGCAAATATTTTGCAACATATACATATATTAAAAATCAATTAAAATGTGGACAAAGCCACAGTATAAATAAAATATTCTTAAACATGTAGATGTTCACAAAGGTAACCAGTAAATAAATATGAATATATGAGTGGTAATGAACTTTTTGAACTCTGTTTATTCCATGTGTGAATCACTAAAATATTAGTTTAGTTACTGTTTTCAGATTGTTTTTTAAGCTCACATAACAACAAAGTGGAAGATTTAGTCCATTTTTATTACCAAAAAAATAAATAAAGTGATGGTTGAAATTTTTTAAAAATGTGAATTGTAAATCAGATAAACTTATTAAAAAAAAACTAGAAGGATTCAGTTTTTAAAGTATGTAAATTATTATAGAATATTGTGTATTTTGTTTTTCATTATGCTTAATGATTGTGTATTTTTTAAAGTATTCTTAGCCCAAGGAAGTCATAGCACCTTTTTTTCCTTCTTGTCCCTCTTTTAGACTCATGCACACAATTCTGTCCCACCATTATTTGGGGGCCTATTCAGAAACCCCATGACTCTCACAAATTATTCCAAGACTCATTCAGAACTCATCTTTCTTCCTATGCTCTTGCATGGCACTGTGACTTCCTGGTGATACAGTTCTTTGCATGCTTTTCTCTCTCCTACTAGATTACAGTAAAGGAGTTGGGAATACACCATTGTGGTTTAAAAATTATTTTGAGCAAGAAATTTGAGTTCCTGGAATGTTTGCTAAAAGTAAAGCTTCCCGAAAGAACTCAGTTGACATCACTTTTCTCCCTGGGAGCAACTAGGAAAATTATATGCAGAGGTAAGGTCACCATATCACTCCTTTCTTTCCTGATAGTCATTCATTTCCCCTTTTCTGCCATTATGATGGCATATCAGCCCCCAAATTCTAAATACCACCTCGATTCACATTTTTCTGTGAACCCTCAGAGTACTTCTGCAGGCTAAAATCTTTTTCTTGCTCATCTCTCTTTTTGTCAGTTAAATTTACAAGTACCCAACCAATGGGTAAAAGGTAAAAATGTTTCTCTTTCACATAAGATAGCCAGGCTCAGTCAGTTGCCATTGCAGTCTCTCAGAGCCAAGGTCATTGTAGGGATCCAATGTAGTTTAGCTGAGGTGAAGTCAACTGAAACAAGCTGAAGTGAAATATCTGCAGAAGTCTGTGAGGAGGAAACATGTAACTGATTAAAAAGGAATTTACTCCAATGATCACACAAACAAATCAAAATAATGATAACAACAATCCCTTTACACCAGACCTATGAGACTTCATAAAGTCCAAGGTTGAAATTAATAAGTGTTAGAGCATACAATAAAAACAGTATAATCTATAGATTAATATTTGCCCAACTAGACTAAAATTTGAACTTGCCTTGCCATTGTATATTTATCTATTCTCTGTATTTTTAGTATTCTCTTGGTGTGGTAATTTTGCAACATGACCAATTAATTAATGCTACATTTTTTAATAGACTTTATTTTTAAATGGGTCGTAACTCTTTCCAAATGCTCAGTGAATAAGCAATGTTCATAAGTTGAGCCTGTAAGCACAGGACTGAGCATACTTTTTCATATACTGATAACATCAAAGCAGATGAAAAAAATTCTGCCATGAAACCCCATCCCTTTACATACTCAGTTGTTTGAAGTGTGGCCTATGCCATCGATCAATCTCCAGTTGATGTGGATGAACTCTGTGCTCTTACTACTCTCATCCGTGTCAGATTCCTTCCACCTTCCTACTTTAGAACAGGACTCCATTGATTCATGTCTCTTTGTGTGCTTCAGCATTTCACAGAAACTTTACATTGATGAGAGGATCTCAGAGTCACATTCTTTTGAGAAGTCTTTAATGTGCTAGAAGAACTCAGAAATTTATCATTCATGAAATTCACAGTGAACTCATTAGGGGACTATTCAGTCAGAGAGCCATTTTTTCTCATTGTTGGTGCCTTGGGTACTGATGTTGATTTTGTTAACTCTTTGAAAAAGTTTTCTGACCTTGACTACATATTGATTCACTGAATATGAGCTTTTCCCTTTCCTGCAAGTCCTGGGTCTGATGCCTAAAGAGTAAGGGCTCTGAAGATCATCAACACTGAGCATATCTCAGATATGGAAACATCCTCAAAGTGCAGGGAAGATATCTAGAGAGGCTCCTGTCTTCTAAAAAATAAGAAAGAAGTACAGAATAGAACAGAATAGAGCAAAACACCTTTCAGATGTGTGATCCTCACAGGATGTCCCACTCTAAATTGAAAGATGTTAAGAAAGCAAAAGTGGTTTGATCTGGTACTTATATCCCTATTATTGCTACTGATACCAATCTTGCTAATTTCATCATTGCACATTTGATGTTGAGGTTATAAAGAGCACATAAAATGAATGAATAATGCTTTTCCCCCAATGGAATAAGCACTAATGGCAAGAAATAGCATATTGAGTCTAATGGGAAAAGAGCATGATGCTTGAGATAAATCACTTTGAAATAGTGGACAAACAAATTATCTTAATAATTTCAACAACATATATTTATGCTTTCTCTGGAAATTTCTCTCAGTACATCTTTGGGTTTGTTCAGGATAACACCACAATTACAAAAGACTGGACCTCATATCACCCGGCCTGGTAGATTCAGCTCCCACACTCTCCATCTTCATTGAAGTCATTCCTGGTCCTGCTCATTTAGTTTAGTCTTTCTTCCATGCACTATATCATATGCTTTAGGTTGTGGGCAATTCTACCTTATCTATTTTTAAATATTTTCTGTGTATGTATATATGCCTTCCCCCCATAAGCTACCACTGCAACAGAAGGACGTATTCTTACATCCAAGTTGTCCTATACATAATATCTTGAGTTGAGTAATAATAAAAACATTTCTTAGTACAACATCCAATCTAGTTAATTCTTCTAATTTTTGAAGATTTACATATTTACATATGAATTCTTACATAATGTGCTCACCATCATTTTATAATATAGCTTTTATAGTAGCTTTTATTAAAGCAACTCAAATTTAATTATAAAATGTACTCAAATTTGCTGAGTGTTTTTTATGCTTGATATGCTCCCTCTACAGTATCTCTATTACTACAACTACTACTATTATAACTATTAACTACTACTACTGTAACTATTAAAATAGTCCCCAACTTAAGACCATTAAAAATTATCTTCAGACCTCAACTTTATTCACTATCCAAGTCAGGATCAGTCCTCAAAAACAGAGCCTCCCTACCATTTTCTGGAACACAACAGAGGTGCCAATAAACTGAGGTATTAATCTCCTTCACCTTTTTTATTGATCTCAACTGCTGATTATATTATCCTGTAATATCATATTGAATAGTGTGCCTTGACAGGAAACATGTTGAGGTTCCCTCTCTAACCACTCACATTACTCTTTTCCCTTCTTTGTATGTACTGTAACTATCTGCTATTCTTTAATGTTAGACAGGAAGCAAAATAAGGGCAGTGACTTACCCTTTGCACAGTGTAGATCTCTATGCTTCACAGTATCTGGCACCCAATGAGTCAGCAAAACATGTTTGTCGAATGACTAAAAAATTGACCAAATCTACATTTCACAGCCAATGTAAAGACAAAGGGAATGACTTTGAGTTCCAACCACATTTTCTGGAGAGTTTAAATGACAAAACCAAAAAAAAAAAAAAAAAAGCTTGGGGGATTTCAGAGACAGTAGGGTTGGAGAAAGATAACAGTACAAGAGATAAATGCAGACTGAAAGGAGATAGGAGGAAGCATTAAATGAAACACTAGTCAAAACCAACCAATGTTCTGCTTCATGCCCCCAAGTAAGTGGAGTGTGGTATTGCTGGTTTGGAGGTGAGCGGAGGTAGATTTTCAATAAAGGAAATAAGAAGACACATTCAGTTTCACAATAGTGCCATAGAACTCAATTCATTTTTGAGATATAATTCACACACGGCAAAAATGCACTGTTTGTAGTATAGTGATTTTTGACAAGCACAATGAGCCATAAACACCACACAGTTGCCCCATTTGCCCTTCTCAACCTTCTTCCTCCATCTACCCTGATCTGCTTTGTCACTATTATTTCCACTTTTCAGGATGTCGCTTAAAAATGGAATCAAAACAATGTGTAGACTTCTTACTTCACTTAGTGTAAATAAAACATTTGAGATTAGCCGTGTAGCTATATGCATCAATAATTTGTGTCTTTATCTTATCTTGCTGAACACTATTCATTGTGTGGACATAAGGTAAATTATTAACCTGTTTACCAAATGATGAACATTCAGATTAACTCAAGTTTTTTACCATTAAAGTTACTTTAGACATTTATGCACATTTTTATTTGTCTTAAGTAAATACTGAGGAATAGGGTTGCTGGGTCATAGAATGAGGGTATTTACCTTACTTTCAGAAATTCTGCTGAGATTTGTTAATATCCTATCTTCATAAGTAAATCTTTAACAAGGTTAAAGCCCTGCAAACGCTGTATGATGACTGTAAGGAAAAAGCAGGATGCAAAGATTTGATGAGTAGGGAAAGCATAGATTACACTTGTGTGACATGGTCTTATGTTCTACATGTTGAAAACATAAAGGAGGATGAAATCAAGGTGGGACAAGGCTATTAATCAGTCATCTACCAGTTACAAATACCACTCCCACATCTCTACTCCTGGCTTTAAGGCTAGCTCTTCATCTGTGACATACACATGTCCTACCACCATGTACCATCCTGACTCTATTGATAGTGTAATTCTAAAGCTGCAATATATGCCAAGAAAAAAAAGCAATCATGCTTGACAGTATTAGCAGTGTCCTAAAGCTACTTTAAGAGAAAATAGAAAGCAAAGAATAAAGTGTTGCTCATAATACATCTTTTTCCCTGTGGTACATTTTCCTAATCCAGCTGGCACTGGAAAAGCATGTGCCAAAATGAAAATTGGAAAAGTGTTTGTGTTTCTGGGTGTTTCAGCCCTGACTGGAACGAGGAAGTAGCAGAAGTCTGAAATGTGAGTGAATTCCCCCTTGAGCCTTCCAAACCAGCTTTACAGTATTATTTTGCCAAGCATTATTACCATCCAGCTCTAACTCCAGATCTCCTGAGATACAATTTCAGGCACGATGGGTCTACTTACATTAAATCAAAGTTTAATGAAGATTGGGGTGGAGAATGGAGCATGCTGCTCTGCTTCTGGTTGCTGACACCAACAGAACTTTTTATGAAATGTGTAAGGTCAATGCTTCAGGATGAAGGGGGAATGCTAAGGAGGGACAGAATGAATCTTTCCCTGGAGATCTTGAAGTCCTGAACTGGTTTACAGATTTTCCTGTGACTTGGAGAAGTAAAAAAATCTGTACATGTGTCATTTTTAAAGGTGGCAGGGGCCACACAGGGGCCACACATAATTTGGTGAACACAGTCTTCCAAATAACTTTTCACATAGTGAAAATATCTCTCAAGGAGTAACTCTTCATGAACATTAAGAGTCATTCTTTAGTCACCACACAAGACCTATGATTTACAACTTACAGAGAACAACTGTTTGTGAGTGATCTCTGATGAGTTGTCTCAAAAGGAGAAGTTGAGTAAGTAACTTACAAGCTGCTTGCTCATTTATCCCTTCTTCAAACTATCTAAGAGATACAAGCTGTCCAGAATTTAATAATCACAGAACAGTAGTCATACCTTATGAAATAGGGATAAGCACAGAGAAATGAAGCCATTTAGAGTCTGTCGGAGAACAGTGAATTTCAAAAACAACCATCTGTGTCATTAAAAATTTATTTATTCAAGTTTAATGTACTTTGAAATGAATTTGCATTTTATAAAGAACAGAATGTATTTTCATAAAACTTTATCAAGAAAATACCACCCCAGAAAGGTCACTTATATACTGTGACAATGTCAAGTGTGTTATGTCCTAAATTTGACATGCTTCAGTATTAAATTCTTTTCCATAAATTACTCATGATAGCATCTTACATTTATAATATAACATGGCTCTTGATCAAAGTCTTTTTAAAATACACCTTGCACTTCAAGTTCATTTAATCTGAATACACTCATTCTTAATTCCTATCAAAGAAATACATGTAATACATTTCTGAAAGTGCATACAGTGAGAGATAAGAAATTGAATTTTTGCTTCCAAAATAATCTTAAATGTTAAATGGTCTGTAGTGCAAAATCTTGGCTTACAGACTTGAAGTTCCAGTTTTCTGACAAGAAACTTTTGTTATCAAACCATATTGTATTTTTCTAGAATAGTTTCTATTTCATCTGAACAAAAAAATGTTAATCTCTTTGG
Source organism: Uropsilus gracilis (assembly GCA_004024945.1). NCBI lineage: Eukaryota > Metazoa > Chordata > Mammalia > Eulipotyphla > Talpidae > Uropsilus > Uropsilus gracilis. Next base: position 37,649 of record PVHY01005465.1, read on the forward strand.
GGCATTTGAATATATTTCATTCATCCCCCTACAAGCTATGACCCAGGAGCCAACCATCTGTTTTCTGAAGTAAATTTTTGTCAGAACCCAGACACTTGGTTCACTTGGGTAGTGTCTGCGCTAACCTCCTTGCTGTGGTGACAGAGTTGAGTAGTTGCAACAGAGACCATCTAGGCCACAGTGTAAAACACTATCTAACACTTTAAAAAGGTTGTCAATCCCTTTTCTGGTCTACCCTAACTTTTTATAAAATGGTAAAACACAAAATATTGCACAAGTTTTACTACTATTTGAGGCAATACCAGAGGAATTATCATATTGTAATATCTGAAAATTCCAAAAACATGTGCCAGCATGTTTTACATTAACATACATGTGGGGAAATTGCCCTATATTTCTTTTCTATGAAAAAGAGATTGAATTAGTATGCCTGATGGAAAAAGTACATTGACTTTATTGTCTCTCTCAGCAATCCAGCTATAAAAAGTTCAGAGAGGCTACATCTACTCAGGGTCTAATGAATTCAAACAGAATCAAGTTATTGCTCAAAAGAGAATAAAGAACCTTAAAACAAACTAGTGATAAGCAAGAAAAATAATTTTTCCTTATTATTAATAATACAATAAGGAGATCAACTACACAGCTTTCCTTGTAACTGCTCTCCTTTTCTGCTTAGTGATGAAAATAAAGAACCAGATATTAGGAAGAACTAGTTAGCCTATAAGAACACAGCTCTTTCTCAAGACTAGAGCACAATTTTAGAAAACCTGTAAAGTTATTCCACTCCAAATTGAGTCAGGAAGTAACATGAACAGTCCTTATCTCAGGACACCCAGAAAAGACTTTTAATGTCAAGTAAAATTGTGGTTAGTCACATTGTAGTGCCCATGCATGATGTCCTTGGAGCTGTGAATGCACAATATTCCTGCCATCTCTGTTTCTCACTCACTCAGTACTGGCCCTCACTCACACTTAGTGTAAAAGCAAACTTTATCATAGAAAAAGAGAAACATTTGCCGTTGAAGTCATTACACATATAAAAAAGCACTGTTTGCTTCATTAGATATCCTGGGTTCTTAAGCACATGTTTCAAGTCTTTGAAAAACCCTGTTATTGGCCTGCCTTCCTATTTTCACCTACGTTACTCCAATTTTGTCTAACACCCACTTCAGAATCCTCTTTTGCGTACACAAAATATACTTCTAACTCCACATATATAAGACATTAAATAAAGAAGATAAATAATATATTTTTTTTATCCCTTAGGGTTTTCTTTTCTTTTTTTTTTTTTAGAAGACTTGTGTTGAGGGTTAATTTACACATCACAAAAGGCATCTACTTCCAGTTTTCAGTTGATGAGCTTTGGCAAGTATGTGTGCCCTTGTCACCACCATGACAAATTATGGAACATTTTCATCACCTTAGAAAACTCCTTCAGATCCCCTTAGCAATTACCACCCCACATCTGCCGACAACTATCAAGCTTGTTTTCAGTCATCATTGATATGTTCTGGCTATTCTAGAAATTCATGTGAATGGAATAACTGTGTATGATTTTTTTATCTGCCTTCTTTCAGTCCATGTAGTGTTTTTGAAAATAATTCATGCTTTTGCACGCTTCAGTATTTCATTTTGTTTTATTGTTGATGGTAGTCCATTGTAAGGACATACCACAGTTTGTTTACCAGTTCATTTATTGACAGGTATTTTATTGTTTCTAACTTGGACCACAATCAATAAGGTAGCTATTCATATACATTCTTTGATATGTTTTGGAAATATATATTTCCTTTTCTCTTTGGTCAATAATAAGGAGTGGAGGTTCAGTTTTAATATATACCTGAGGTTTTTAATCCTTATTCTACCTTCTTTTTCTGCCAGAAAAATCTGTTTCCTATTGTCAGTATTCCTTTTCTTCTAACTTCCAAATTATATCAATACTTATGAAGCTATACTAGTACTAAATAGAATATGAATACCAGTACAATGAGTAAAATTCATAAAAAGTGAACAAGTATTTCCAGCATATCTGCTCTTTCCCAGTATTCACCAAAATAACTGTAAAAATCAACAAAATCCAAACCAAAAGATCTTGAATACATGAATTCCTCTCTGTTTGGGGGAATAACAAAACTGCCTGAGTCTCAGGCAGTCTGCAAGGGTTAAACAAAAAATGTCTTTCCAACCGTGAGATAAAGTCTTAGCAATTTCTAGAGTCCTAATAACATATTTCATGACCCATATGCTGTGAAAACTTAACAATTACAATTCTTGACAGGGGAGGCTGGAATGTAACCAAAAGATATGTGAGAAAATAACATAAAAGTCTAATATCAAGATGACATGAGATCAAAATTCTCTTGCCCTAAAAGATAGCCTAATTGAGCATGAGTATGTCTTAAAATATCAAAAAAAAAAAACCTAAATTCTGAAAAATATGTTATGAGTCAATTGAAAAACTCACATATTCAGGAATAAATATCAAATGCTTACTTAGACATCAAAGTTGTGAAGGAAATGAGATTTCATTTCACAAACCAGTTAGCCAATTATCCTTCCAAATTTCATGGTTCTGACAGGATAGATGAGATTCTTGGGTAAGAAACAAAAGATGTTATTATAGCAATATCAGTAAACAAAGTACTTGCATTTGTATTGGCTTTCTGAGCCCTAATTCCCACAGATAAACATGAATGTCAGATAACACTAGCATATGGCAGCCGGTGCATGACAGCAGAGGAATTCTGAGCTGATGGAATCTAAATATTTTGTAATGGATAGTGAGCCCAATTGATGATTTCCTTGAAAGGAATATTTTCTTTATTATTCTAGACTATAAGCAAACCTTTATTTTGCATGATTGAAGAAAGAGAGAGAGAATTTCTATGCCTTAGTTTCTTTGCTTATAAAACATCCCAACTTAAAAAGACAGTCCAGAATTACTTCTGTTCTAATATACAGAAGTAAGAGATTCAAACTTGTTTCTCAACAATAGGTCACTGATTTTATCTGATCAAATAATTTGTCTCTACCAGGAATCTATAAATACTTTGTGGATAGCATGGGTAACTCCAGAATTCCAAGCCCAGAATTGTGCTCCTCCCATTTGGTTTTGCCTTGATTTCTGTGCATCATCTTTTCCATTTCCAACCATAATATCTGCTGGATGGCACAGCCTAGGCCATAGGATAATTGCACTGAAGCTGGACCTTCAGAGGATTCCACACATGTGGAAACTCTCCATGTTACCCAGTATGTGGGTGAGAATAATAGTTGTTGCTGTGGAATCACCTCCAGAACACAACAACACCTACCAGGCTATTTTGTAATAGAGGAAGCATGGCACAACAATTTCTCATTTTCTTTGAGTATAACCCTGACCACTAGACCTTTTAAACCAGCACTGAAGTTACTATTGCCTAAATTTATGCTGTATTTATCACCAACCCTCTGGAGCATCTTAACAAAACCACTAGCATACTAATAACTTTTTATTTGTTCGGTCCAATCAGCATGTCCGTGTAATGCAGTATTTCTCCAAAACAATCTTGCTTCTAGGGGTGAGCATGGGATGGGGGGGAGATATGGGAGAATTTGGCATCCCCATTGAAAGCAAAAAGAAACAAAGCCTTATCCTATCTCCATTTAATTTAGCAGTTTGACCACTGAAGAGAATAACTATATCATGGGATATGATGCTAAACTATCTCATTAAATATGGAATAGGCATGATAACAAGTATATGTTCCAAACCGTGGTAGAATTTACTATAGAGACTAGGAGCTTAGTGTTGGTGTTATGTTAACTGACAAGAACATTAATTTTAGCTATTGTTCAGAAACTGGGGAAATATCTACAGTGGAATTAACTAAAATGCAATGGTGAGCTGCACTTAATCAGGACTCAGTTTATCACCCAGCTTCCATAGGTCACCACTGTGAAGGGGTAATGTGATAATGATATTTTCAGTCTCTGGGTGTCAATGTCAGTTCAGACACTGTATCTAATTATCTTTCTCAAAGTAAACATGTATCCAAGAAAATGACCAAATGTTCCTTTGGAGAAGAATTGGAGTAATCATACTGGTATGTATTTGTCATGGTCTTACAGGATACTTCCTCCCAAAGACCCCACCATCTCTTTAGTCAGTGAGGTTTGGATCTGAACACTGACTCTGATGTGGGAACAAAGCAAAGGATTGTGACTTTTATGGAGACCACCCTCCGCTTAATGCCTCCCCATTCTTGATTAATTGGTTTTGTTTTCTGGGTATAGATTTTAAGCAAAACCCTATACATACACAGATTAGAACTTGAGTAAAAATTCAAAATTTATTCCTGTGCAGGTTTCTGGAATTGTTTCTATGATTACATCCCTCCTGTTTTATAATTTCTCTAGCAAATTCAAGTCATGTCTATCTCCTCTACCTCCATTCTTTAGTTTATTCAATTCAGTAGGACAACTGTGCTTTGCCTGAGATTTAGAAGGAAACTTCAGACCAAATGTTCACCTCACATGTGTTTCCCTTCTCATAGAAACCACAGATGTGTGTACCCTGATGTCCAGAGTCTAAGAACAGATGTTTCAAATATTTTGTTCATTTTTCTAGTTGTTTATGACGAGAGTTTGAGTCGAAATTTAACTATTATGCAGCAGGAAGAGGAAAGTTCTGTCTTTGAACATTGACCTTTATTTTTATCATTGTAATTAAGTGATTTTATAATTTAAAGATCACTTGTAAAAATTAGCATTTATTCAATGAGCTTCTAGCAAGAGCATCATGACATGCATGTTTCAAACAGTTTTTGGTAAACATCTGCTCTAACTTTATTTCCTTTACATTCTCTAACCCCATAGCCACTTTGATTGGACTTCAAATGATCTGAAATAGATTGTGGTTTCTCTATGTAAGACTTTTTCCTTGAACATAGTTCGTTGAATAAAGTTTTATTGAGTCAGTTCTATTTCAGGCACAGTTCTTAGTGCTCGTGATCATCTACATGAACTGTGATACACAAATGCTTCATTAACCCTGCCACTCAGAGCCTACCTTCAATTTCTCACATTCTCACTGACAGTCTATAATGCTTTCCTTAGTTCTAATTGGTTGTCTTTAGCACAATTCATGCTCTAGACCTCCCCTCCCCCCATACACACACAGGATTAATGTCGACCCTAAAGACCAGTATATTTTGCTAAAATTTTGTTATTTGGAAATTCTCACACTCATTCTTTCTTTCAAATTCTCTTACCTGAAACCAACTTCTCACCTTTTATGTCCATAGGAATAAACAACAGAGGACAGTTTGCGTTTGGGTCTCTCACTTTTTCTTTGTGTAAACTTGTAAGTAGGATATGAACATTTTGGGGGTCTCTTTTTTTCTCTAAAGATGATATCATTGCTATCCTCTCCAGCAGACTGTTGTAAGGGTTGCATATATATTGAAAGCACTTACAACAGAATCTAACAGATTGTGAGTGTTCAAATATTAACTATTATTTCTCAGAGTCATCAATGTGTGGATGGATTTCAGTGATCTGACTAGCATATGCATTTTAAGCTGCTATGGAAACTATGCCTTAGTCTTGTGTTGCCTTTAATTCAGAGAATTTCGGAAAGAAAATTCAGATATGTGTACTTTCAAAATTTTAGGTTTCCCCTGTTTTCCCCTTCAGTGAGTATCTGCATCCAGGTCACTTTACACTGTCACTGACCACTCAGTTTCAGCTGGTTCTGCCTGCCAACTCTGTATCACCAAGAGAATGGTTCCACTACCTCAGAAGACAACCCAATGTGTTGCAAAATACACACAAGGCCACCATGAAGTCACTTTGGCTATTGAAGTGGTAGTTAAGTCTGCAACTAAGGCCAGCTGTTATGTTTTTTAGATGACGAAAGCAGAGAATAAGAGGTGACAGGCAAAATAAGCAAAGACTTGTACATTTGGTCCTAAAAGGAAGAAGAAATAAGCAAAGAATTCATCTTGGTCAGAGTGTGTTCTCAAAGAATGTAGTGCATCATGCAATAGATGTTTCCATAAATTGACTGTAATTACACAATCTGTACCATCGAGAAGAAGTCCGCTTGAGAATCATAGGGATGTAGAGCATGACTATAACTAAAATTTAAAGTCTGTGTACACAAATAAGTAAAATAAATCAGTCTCATTTTATTAATAAAACAGATATTTATATTCCAAGTATAATTCTGTTCAGCGGGGGGAATTATAAGTCAGTAATGCATCTTATAAATCAAATGCATGAACCATTCACCGTTTCCTGAGATAATAAATCAGTTGTGTTCTCAAAGTGGTTGCCTGACTTGGAAACAACTTCTTGGATAAATAAATCATTCACTTCCAGATATATGAATAAGTGGCATGACCAATAAATCACATGACTACATACTCACCCTTCATCAATCAGAAACTTTTATTCATCATTGAAAATTTAAAAACACTTATTGTGAACAATTTGCTAAACAATTTACTAAGCACCAGTTCCAAAGTCCCACAGTACTATAAGATAATGTACATGAGAAATGCAGAAATTTACTTGTGCCAGATAGTGTTTTTCACCAAGCAGTAAATTGATGTTAGCAAGAATTTGTATTTATATTCACACTTTCATTGTCCTAGAGGGAAATATAGCAAGCACAACTAACTCAGACACAATCATAGCTTTTAAATATCAATTATTATAAAGCTTTTTATTTTGAAGATTATTTTAGAAAACAGGTAATAAAATCTTAAAAAAATAAACTAACCTAGATAATGATAAAATTACATGTTAATACCACATTAAATTAATTTTACTAATACACTCACTTAACATTTGCATAACAGTTTATACATTTATTATTTTCTATTATTTTACTATACATGTTATCATCATTTGTGAGGAAAAATATGTTTGTTAATTAAAGTCAAAGGTCAAATATCCATCCCACTAGTATTCAGGTTTTCTGCTTTCTACTTATGTACTTTTTTTCTTTCCCTATGTTACCTTTTCCATATATTGCTACCATTACAAGGGTATAGGATAATTTTTAATCTTTCTGTGAATGCTTGAAATTACTGATTTATACTTTACCTTCATTAATTCATGCTAAAACTTACTGATTACTTCTACAGGTTTAGAGAATTCACCCACATTATGAAGCACTTTCCAACTGCTTTTTTATGGTATAATAGTCATAAAATATTTATTCACACACCATAATGAATTTGACATAAGTTGAAGCTTGTATTTTACATTTATGCTCATGAATACCTCTTCTCTGTATGGATTCATTGAACTAAGACCATAATTGAATGGTAGAATTCCATGTCTTCTAACTATTCTAATAATTCTCTTACCTGTAACATCACGAACTACCAAAGTTTAAAATTAGCTATCCAAATGTGTCCATGTGTATTATCCACTAAACAGGCACTCTAAGGCCTCACTTACTCAAACTAATGCCTGTGATATAATGTGGGTGGAGGTTCAAATACTTCTATTTCTCATTATCAAATAGGTAGCTTATGTAAAAGCAATTAGACGCTAGTAAGGGAAACTAATTTTCTACCTTAATAAAGACTACAATAAATTGTGTACACCATAAAGAGAACTAATTAGAAGTCATTTTTATTTATCAGCTTGAGCATTAGTTGGAATTTAACTTTGAAAGTCTTTTAATTTTAAGTATTTTTTATTATAATTGTTATTTTAATCAAATTACAGACTACTTTGGCAACTCTTCTCGTATCAGTGATTTTAGTGGGAGGAGAAAGTAAAAATTGTACTGCAAAACTCACAATATCAACTCCAAGTATGCTTTGCATTTATTCTCTAGGAGAATGCTGCTTGGTAACTTGTGAAGGACTGGTAATAGTCTCTGTCACATTTCTGAAGCGATGGCTGTCACACCATCATTTAATCTAGCTTGGTTAACGTAATTATATGGAATTTGGCATTATTTCAGTTTATCATCAGAATGAGTCACTTGGGAACTGTATGGTCAATATCATCCAGGAGAGGTTTGTGGTCAGGAAGACAGAGATTGATGTAATATCTATTCAGATGATGCATTCATGCTCCAGTTGCATTGAATCTCACTCACTCTGTCTTAATTTCTCTGTTTTTAACTTGAAGTATGCAATTGAAGCAAGTTTAACAGATCAAAATCCCATGTTGTTAGAACTTCTTGGGAAAAGATACCATCTACTTTAAACTTGCCCCATGTGGAGCTTTGCATTTTTCTTTTAATTCTCATGTGCTTAATAATGAAAACACACATCTATTGTTTATATTCATTAGGCTTATTCCCAAATGCAATTACCTAATATAGTGATCATCTTGGCAGTACTTCTATGAAATTTCTAGGTTTGATGAAGTCTATGGAGAACTTCTACCTCAAGCTGAAACATGCTTGATCATTGCATAACTCTGTATAACACATACTCCACAAATATCAGTTGACATTAATTAAATACATTGGTAATTTGAAGACTTTTTGAATAACATTATTAATATATAAATTAACACTAGAGAATTATATTTAAGGGAAGGAAAGTATCCTCAATCTGACTTTTTTATGGGCTATAGCTATTCAAGCATCTATAGCAGGACTGTACTCCTTGGGGCTCTGTTTCCTTCTTCACCCCACCCCCAAGAAACACACTATAAAATAATTCTCATTTACCACTCCATCTGCAAAGCCCTTCCTGTCCATCTGGATGTCAGATGGAAGCAAAGAGATCTGTGGCACTTTGAAATAACTGAGGTGGCCTGGGTAGCATTTCATAATGCAATTTATAAAACCAAGCTCTAATATCCACATCTCTGTTTGAACTATGGCTAAGTGGATAATGTGGGCCACATTTTCCTCCACAGTCAGTCGATTACCACATCTTCTAATTCACTACCCTTGAAATAGTTTGAGATAGCCTAGAATAGAATTAAATTTTAAGTAATGCTAAAGTACATTTGGAGGGAAATAAAATAAACAAAAGGGAAACTAACATATTAATCAAGGCAGCATAGATCCAAGACAATCTTACAATATAGGTGAAATAAATGTACATCTGCAAAAGTTGAAAGCTCTCTATCAAACATCTTCCCAGATAAAATACCTTCTCAAAATAATATTAATGCCCCAAGAAAAGTTTGGCGAACTCCTAGTTGAGTAGTCAGCAGCACTTGCGGGTCCTCCTGGCCTTTTGTCAATTAAATGATTGTACTTCCTGTTTATTATTGTCTATGGCCATATAAAGTCTAGAAAATGAAGTGAGTGGGGGAAAGGTGGCATATCTGGGATACACTCTCCAGAGTGATTTTTTTCCTTCTGGCATCAGAGAAGATATTCAAAATGTTGGCTATCCAGTTAGCCTGTGAACCTTTGTCAAATGATCAATACCTGGCAATGAGTGGCTATTATATAACTTGGGCAAAAAAATAAATCTTTACAATTTTAATACACTGGGATATAGGGTTGGGTTTTATGGCTACATATCCCACACTGGTTTATTTTTGATACTAAAGTTTGTGAAGAAGTAAAGGATAGCCGTTGGCAAACCCTTTACAATGCTTTACACTTTCAACATGTGTCCACCTTAGTTCTCAGATCTGGATTTAGTTTTAAATAAAGTGATAGCTTAGATTTATACTATATGTGCATGAGATTTGTGAGGATAATGTGAATTATTCTCTTTAGAGATTCATTAAATTTTTGTTGTATTTAATAGAACCATTCAAGCATTTTACCATATATAAAATATTGGTTAGTCAGATGAAAAATACCTATTCCTTATATGGTCATCTGGGTCTACCTTGCCCCAGTTAGCTGTTTGTTCCCTGACAATCTACTGCTATATTAAGAACTCACCATTGTTCTTTACAAATGTAATATCTGATGCACTGCAATACAAGTAGTCAGATAGAATTTCAGTAAATGTTCAGTCCTTATCATTATGACCATCTATTCATAAGTCCAGTGGATATGACCTGAAACGGTTAAAGAAAGACACTGACTGCTACAATGCAGATCACATAGTCTTTATGAATGAAAAATCCCACAAAGAGGTACCATTAATAATCATTTCCATAGAAAACAAATAATCTTCTACTCTGGTTCTATTTCAAGAGTTTCATTCTTATCTCTCTACCTCCAAATGCCTTGTCATCAACCTTACTTTTCTTCAACTTCTTGTCCCTCTCTCCAAAGATATTCTTCCCTGATCATGAATCAAAATGTATATGTGCATCTGACAGTCTCTGTACTTGCAAGGCACTCCTCTTTAACCTCTATAACATAGACACATTTTGCTCTCCCTGGGTAGTACAGACCAAGTAGGAAATTAATGGAACTGCTCATCTATTTTAGTTCTAGAAATGCCATGTACAATTAGTCACCACCAAAATAACTGCAGATCAAAGCACTTTTATTACCACTTTGGCTTTGCTGCCTATTAGAGTAACTATTATAATCTTGTCTCTTTTCATTAACTGCTATTTGCCTTTGTAACCATGAGATTCCATAACTCCATTGAAATCAGAGTCTACATCAGTGTCACCATTTCTCATCTTCATTCTTGGCCTACAGAGAATATATACTATAGGGCTTTAACTAATGTATCTACCTATACTGACATATTTCTCAGTTCTGTGGTGAAGAGTGTATAAACTAGGCCCTCTCAAAAAATAGAATTAGGAGGTGACTGAGTCAGCTGCCTATAAAAATAATACATTTCAGCATTCCAGTTTCTTTAAGACTGGAAAATCTGTCATTTCAATTTCATTTATTAGAGGCCAACACTGGGTCCAGGCTTAATCAGCTCAATCAGAAAACTTTGAGAAGCACTTCCAGCTGCTCAAACAAGACTTTAAATCAAGAATCTGTACTCAAGTAGATACTACTAATATAAAACCATACTGATGATGTTAAAACATATCTAAATATATCATTCCTGTCCTTATATAGAATATCAGAGCCTGTTTCCATAAACATTCCCCAGACTTTTCCTTTTATATTAATAGAATCTTATAATTATTTTGATGTAGAAACTCTATATTTCCTGGGTTACTTTGTAATTGGTTCCCTGAACATACAGAAACTCACTCTAAATGGAATCTTGAGGCAAAAATGGAAGCAAACATAATGGAATAAGAAAAATTTGTACACCCTTCCAAGATGACTATTACATATGAAGTTTTTGTTGGGTCATAATTTAAGAAATAACTACAAACATGAGTTAGAGAAGAGGTTACTTCTGCCCGCACAGGAAGCAATTGAGATTTGGAAGATTCAAAGAATTCATAGTTATTCAGTTCAATTGCCACTGATTAACAATTCAAGTTTTTCTCAATTCCAACCATTGCCTTAATTATGGCTATGTGGTCTATGTATTGAGCAATTCAGCTATCCTGGTGGAGTGAACTTTAGTGATTTGGGAATTGATTTTAAAAGATGATATGACATGGTATTAACATACAATGAAATTTATATGGCCAGCCTCCTAGTACCCATGAATCTTCATGCTGTTTACCTGGGTTCTCCCCCTCTCTCTTTCTCTCTCTCTAACATTCTCTCATGTTTGTACTTTATCTCTCATGCCTTCTGTGCCATTTTATCCTCTCTCCTAGGCCCAGGTATGCACACTTACACGTGCGCAAACCCAATGGGTCACATAATCATGGCAGGTAAGAATACCTCTGTGAAGAAGATATCAAATAAGAAGCTTATATGTTTATACAATGTCATAAAACACTTCTACAGGGAATCTGGTTCAGGGCAGCAGTTGCTTAGCATCTTTTATACCTACATATTTATCTATCTATGACAAACAGATGTTGGGTATAATTACTTAGGGTGTTAAAAGTGGACAGTCCCTCAATACCTAAAAATATGCTTAGATGGGTTATGTTTACAACAGTTGGATGTGTAAGTAAGTGCTTCTGTATTTTTGAACTAACAGACCTCCATATGCAAAAAACAAGTAAACAATGAAACTTTGCTGTACAGAGGCCATTTTTGGCTCTTTTATACAACACATGATTTCTTTTATATAAAACATCAGAAGGCTTCTGACTCTACCACAACTGTGCTGATTTAAGAGATAAGATATCATCTTAATGCAATCATATAAATTTCTTTGTTCCCTTGTGATATTTTAAGGCATTCAAAACTCTGCAGTGCAATTAGGGTTAGCCATTCCACCCACACACCCCTTTTATGCTTGAACCAGCATTAATAGACTATCCAACAGTCATCAATCTGCACAGCTTTTTCTTCAATAGAACTTCATTCAAAGATCAACACTGAGATAATTTAAATAACTGTTTCACCACTGGTTGTCATGGGAACATATTCCATCTTCTAATGATCACTGAAACCTGGTCACATAGCCAAGCAAAGATTTGCATTTCTTTGAATTTTGATTAGCTGCAGCCACTTCATGAAACAATTATTCTACCACACAGATTTTACTGGAAATAGACAACAGAATTCATGCTAGTTAGTTCAATAAAATGAACTTAATAGGAGGAATTTGAAGAATGCAAAATTACAGAGGAGTGGGTCCTCAACTAAATTCTGAGGAACAACTTTTATTCTCTAGAATCTTCTAACATAAGGACACAGTTACAAAAGGTTGATGACTCTGAACTTTGTTGCTACTCTGGGTTGTAAAACCAACCCATCCCTTCCAGGATCCATATCGGAGGATAAAAAAGACGCTTCACTTTCACTCTTTTGACATTACTCAATTCATAGTTAAAGTTTTTGGAGATTACATCTCATTCATTCACTTATTTTAAAACACCTACCATATATTTGATTGTTTCTCAAAGTACTAGTGTATAGCAGTAAACAATGCTCCAAGTAATTCTTTTCCTTATAAAGGTGAGAAATGAATAAAATGTCCTTATATACTGTTCCTTATAGTAGTACATGATTTTGAGATATAGTCACATAAAGGGAAAGAGAAATGTTTGAAAAAAAAGAGGGGCTACTGCTCAATATGCCTATGTCAAGGAAAGTCTCATTGATAAATGGTAATTTTGATAACATTTGAGCTGGAACTTAAGGAATAAGCCACAAAGATATGCGTGAATAGTATTCTTTAAAATACATTGAAAGGCTCTGAGGCAGGAGCCCTGGCATACTCAAGAAATAACAAAGAAGTTCAGTTGTGAAGAGGCAAAGTGAACAAAAGAGTAAGCAGAAAAGCAGGAAATTAGAGTGGTGCTGAGTGATCTGGATTAGTACAGCCTTTTACAATTCTAAGAACAGCTACTCTTGTGCATGAAAGAGGAAGACATTGGAAAACTTTAAATAAAAGAGTGACATGTTTTGACAGAGTTTGAATAATTTCATTGTGGGCAAGCTATGAAAAATAGACTTCTAGGGTCAGCAGAAATACAGTGAAATGAATGAAAATACTGAGGTAATCGAGCCAAGAAGCTACCATGTTTTGAAGGACAGGAGTGATGAAAGTTGTAAGGTATCAGTTTCTGGATGTAATTTGAAGGTAAAGCTTATAGAATCTGCTGTCAAGCATAAAAGAAAAAGATTAGTAAAGGATGACACCAACATTTTAAACCAGACAGACAAGTAAAAAAATAAAATTATAATTAATTGATATAATAAAGACAGGAAGTAAAACATGTTTGGAGTAGTGGAAATATTAAGCATTATGTTTTGACATGTTAAATTTGAGAAATGTAAGAGACATTCAGTGGAGGTGCTGAGTTAGTAGAGATGTACATTTGAAGTTCAAGGGAAGTAGGAAACATACACTTGGTATTTATTAAAATATAGAATATTTTTAGCCACCAACTACATAATCCTACTCAGGATTACATGTAGATAGGAAAGACAAGACATCCAAAGACTGAACTCCAACATACCGCAAGACGCAGTGCGGTGGGAATGAGGAACCTCACAAATGAAACTGAAAATAAAACACCAAAAGTGAATAATCTTCTGAACTCTGAGTAAAGAACATAGTTCAAGAAGAAAGAATATACTGTATCAAATGCATTGACAAATCTAATAAAACAAGAACAGGGAATTGAGCGCCAGGTACAGCTGTGTTGAAATCACTGGTGGTGACCTTGACAACTTCCTCAGAAAAGTTACAAGAATGAAATCTTGATTAGAGTAGGTTCAAGGGAGAGTGGAAGTAAAGCAAATAAGAGACAATAAATACAATTTTTAGAGAAACTTTAGTTAAAAGGGATGTGGGTCAATAGAATTTTTTAAATAGGAGATGTTACAATATGTTTATATTTTGATTCTATGATTCAGTAGAAAGTAAAAATCTGATGTTGCCAGATATAAAGAGTTAGAAACGTAAAAGGATATTATTGCAAAGTCAAAAGCTCTTACAAAACAAGTAAAAGTCATTCAAACTGACAGAAAACAAGAGCACATTATAGTGTTATTTGGGAACTCTTTTCTGATTGCCTGTACTTTCTCAGTAAACTGAAAGTAAGGTTGGGAGAGGGCAGGGCTGGTCTTGTTTTTGAGGTCTAAGAAAGGAAGGCATGTAGTAGCCCTCCTAGTGAATAGAATGCAAATATATACCTGTAAGACAGTAAAGGAGTTCAGCTGAGGCTACGCTAATGAGCTTAAATAAGACTAATCAGTGTGGGTGTTTGAGTATCAGCAATCATTTTCATTGCTCAGGTATTAGCAAAGTATGAAGATTTGGATTGTCACCTGGCACTAGTCCTTTTCCATGTGTAAGCAAGTGTTTGTTCTGAAAGATGGGTCAGGCAAATGTAATAGTAAATGGATAAAATCATTGAATATTCTGTCCTAATCATATAATATTCTTGCACTTATGATAAGAGAAGCAGAAAACTAGAAATAGAGATTGTAATAGGCAGAATGAGGTGCTTGGAATTAAGAATGCAGAGTTAATGCCATTTTTGGTAGACAAACAATCTAGCATATGACCTTAATAATAGAGGATTGAGGCAAAGCCGAGGAAAAGATCACTGGAGAACAAAAGGCCAAGAAACAGCAAAGCCAAACACATGAGAGCACTGTATATGTGGATATTGAAATCACTATGAGTTATGAAATGTGTTCTGTTAGGAGGAATGTCAAGAAAACCAGAAATTAAACTCTTCAAGCAATCCCGGGAATGGTTCCAATCTCTGAGTCAGGCTGCAACAAGAAGGGAAAGTGAGTAATATATTTTGGAAAATGGACTTACAAAACTGAAGACAAAAATCTTCAAAAGAGCTTGCAAAAATTTTTTTAGTTTGTCTAGTCTCTGTACATTGGCATGAATTTGAAACAAATTTTCAGTATGCTCTATCCAAGTGTTCACTACAAATCTGTTATATGTAAAATTCTGTGTATATGTCTATGTAATTTATCTAGAGAATATAATTTTACTCACATTCTCAATATAGCCATGATTTTTAAATGTTTAGAAATGTTAAAATCAGTGACATATTTATTGGGCATCTATCTCAAGCATGGTTCTTGGAATTGGGCCCCAAAAATGTGTAACATAGAATCTTTATTGTAAAAGTTTCTTATGATCAGGTGCTTGTGGGTTAAGAGTGAGACTATTTATGAGAGGAAAAATAATTAAGAGAATAATTTCAATAATTACTTAGAATAAGAGAGGGACACGTGGTAGGGTTGTAAGTGAAGATTTTTTTTATCATGACTGATGGTACACAGAAGCTATATGAGAAATAGTGAACTTTATTTGTACCTTTAAAAGCAAGAAAGATCTTTTAAGCAAACACAAGAAGAAAAATCCAGGTCAAGTAATGGCATTTTTCAAAAAGTCATAGACTTAGAATTTCATTATCTCATCCAGATGACAATAATCCTAGTATAATTGAGTTCAGGAAAGAATGCAATAGAAGATGAATTTCCTTTAGACCATTTCAGGAAATGTTGCAATAAGACAAGGGCAAGAGACTACTATAAGCAGATAGGAAGCGCTAAGTATGTCTTAAGTCTATAAGTGACATGTGACATCATTCAATTTGTAATTTGAGGGGAAATTTAAATAACAATATGAAGGATGAATTAAAGTCAGAAAATTAGAGGCAGGACAAGATTATTAGATAGTTACAGAAATAATTTAGACAAAAGTATGTGAGATTTAAAATAATAAAATAGGAGTGTGGTGTAGACAATAAAACATACGCATAAGAAAAGAAAAGAAAACAGTACAGAATGAATAATACTTGAATGAATAAATGGATACTAATATATTTGCTTGGGCAGCAGGTTGTATAGAAGGTTGAAGTAAATGAAACTATGAAAACCTGTTAGTGTTTATACTTTTTGAAACTCGTTCCTTGGTAATATCATTTCCAGGAAGGAGATTCAGCACAGGAGAGATTTTCAGTGTTCAATGTTAATCTTTGTGTTACCAGAAAATTCCAGTTTTTGAGTTTGGTAATAATTGGGGGTACAATATAGTTCAGAAAGCCCTTGGCTTTGAGATATTTTAAGTCATTTATCTTATGGAATAATTTGGTTGAAGAAGAAAATGTAAGTTAGAGAGTCTAATTAAAAAGCTTAGATTAGTAATACTACTACTTATAAAAATAGCTACTATTCAATCTGCTATCCAGTCAGCACTACCTATAAGGCAGTTCTTGTTGATTACAGTCAGTGACTTCTCACTGGCTGATACATCTAACCAGATTTAAAGGGCCTTAGTCCCAAGTTGGTTAGATATTTATCTTCAACTACCAAGGACTGAAAATTATTAAATTTTAAGATGATACTGTGATAAATTTTGATGAACAGTCAACGAAATAATTGAAGAGAATGTTAAAAAGATATCAAACATAGGTGCTGATCAGCAGATTCCAGGTAATAATAAAAACAGTTCATTAAAGACATAAAGAGATCGATGTTTTGATTAGGTATAAGTGTATTGGTGATGAAATGAAAGCAGGGAATGCAAGTTAACTTTTCACAAATTGGTTAGAAAAAAAAATAAGGAGATGATATATCCAGTCAGATATTTTTGATAACAGTGAAAGAAAATATGGATGCAGGCCATCGGAGCTCCCTTGCCAGTGGAGAGCAAAGGCAGTGAAGAACCCTGAGTAAGCCCCCCAAGCCTTGTGCGTCCTAAAAGAGGGACAGGGTGGGATTTTTTTTTTTTTTTTAGTGCCATCCACCAGTGAATGGCTGCTGCACAGAGCAGTCATCTGCAGCCCTGATCGGTGGAGCTATGTTCCCCCCTGCTCCTAGACCAAGGGGAGCTTGGAAGGGTGCATGCTTGGCATATGGGTCCCATCCCCATGCAGGGAGGTACCAGCACGAGGGCAGGGGGTGGTGGTGGTGGTGGAAATGCCCCTTCCATTTCGCTCTCACTCCAGCTAATCTTCAAGAAGAGCAAGAACATGTACAACACAAACCCCATCATAGAAGGGGTGAGGGACCATGCAAAAATCCAGCCCACAAACCTGAGTTAGACACAGCAGATGGACAACCAAGAGAACCAGTGCATGAGAAACAAGAGAAATAACTGTAGAAACACAGTATCATGAAGCACACTTATGTGCTCACCAGGTCAGGAAGACCCAAGACCTCATTTTGGAGATGTCTTATTGGAGAGCAAGGCCCCCTCCCCACATTACAGGATAGGAGAGCAAGTCCAAAGATGGGGGGCATCGGCCCCACACCAAAACTGCAAACTGAGGCAGAGGAGATGATCTACAATGGCGACTCACAGACATCTGTATCCACAGAGAAACTTCTTCACCAACACTGGCTGGGGGATGAGACCCTTAAATCTGACACCAGAACCATAAGGTAAAACAGCAAAACAGCAGAGATGAAATTGAAGATGGCCTCCAAGAAGAAAACATGGACAGACCACAAATAAATATAGATAGGCTGCCCAATGCAAACTTAAGATTGAAAATCTAGTATCAAGGTTTGCCTGGTTCCAACAACACAGTCCCTCACCCAAAGAAAGAACACAGCCACAGGAAAGTAAGAGACTAATGAACTTAACGCAGACTAGCAAACAACAAAGAGAGGGATGTAAGCAAATGGAAGGGGCACCAGAGGGAGGAGGGTGGGGGAAGTATCCCAAAAACCTTTTACTGAGGTTGTGATTCAAAGAATAAAAATAAATATTTTTTTAAAAGAAAATATGGATTCAAATGGTCTTAAATTACAATGGAAATGAATTGGAGTTATGAGTGAGGAATGGTAACTAAGCTTTCCTGATTTATAAACAAATGTCAAGCAAAGCTTGTAGGGTTGTGAACAGGTTACACTTTTTCTTGCTCCACATTTCTCCTGGGGCTGTATCCTACCTAATTCACTCTCTGTGCTCAGGAAGGAAGTACCCAAGAATCATCAGTAAGGTAGACAAGAAAGCCACCAAAGTAGTGGACCCAGATTGCCAGCAGTTGTTTACAATTGCTCATGTTTGCATTGAGCACTCCACTCAACTCCAGCTACATAAAAACTGGGCCTTTGCAAGGTGCCTTATTTTAAATAGGTTGTAAATTATAGAAATACACTTATTTCTATCACTGTGTGACAGTTTCATTGCAATTTCTTTCTAAAAACCATTTAAATTAGTTTAATATGTGCTTTTTTATATAATTGTGTATTTGTACCATGTGTAATAATTTATATAATTGTGGTTTAACTTACCAAAATGGATGTTTTAAATACCACTTTCCCACTAAGCATTATAATTTTAAGTTCCAATTATGATACTATTGTACACCAAATCCATTGATTCTATTTTGCTATATTACACCCACAGTGCCCATCCACCATCTTTTCCCTGTCTTTCAGTGACAGACATCCAGACTGCACCAATAACAATTTATTTATTCAAAAATATAATGGACCCCTGCCATCACCAGACACTATTTTAGGAACATGAGGCACATGAGTGACTAGAGCAGACATTGCTGCAATAAACATCCTTAGATGTGACTCCTTGTGTATCTATGAGAAAATATCACTAGCATATATATGTTTTAAAGGAGAGTCCAACCAAATCTTTTGCATTTCATTTGACCATGTGCCCCATCCATATATCAATCATTGTCTTAGGGGAAACTGATGCAAAAGCAAAGACTTACTAAAGTCTAGCTCATTGCTCCTTGCTAAGCAAGGGGGCAGGGGCAATGAAATGTCGCTCACTCAAAGTAAGTGATGATGGAATCCCACAAAAGGAATCAAGGCAAGCAGATGTGAATGAATGCTGAGTAACAAATGCAACAGATGTCCTCTATACATGGGCAAGCAACTTGGTGGAGAACCTCCCACCATGAGCCCAAGATATGTGACTATTTCATACTGAGGTGTGATGTTTGATATTTTGATGTTCTGATATTAAAACAAAAGAGTTCTGCTTAGATCCATATGGATAGCATTTTTGTCAAATTCCCAGGGGATGTTGATGCTACTGGTGTAGTTACCACATTCCAAGAATCACTATTCCAGTCTAAAGGTTGTGTTATTAAATGTCACCATTCACTAGTGTCATGAGGGTCAAAGTAAATAATACATACTAAACACTTGATAATCTTAAATGTGCAACATTTGGAATACTGAACATTATTATTTCATTTGTTATGAGATACTTGAGAATAATTGCATTGATCTTCAATGAAATTTCCAGAAAAATATGAGACAGAATGACAAGTGTGGTTCGTTTAAATATAAAATTTCACTGACCTCACAAATTTCCCAATGATATCTAGATTTTTGTTAATGATTGCTGTTGATTTTTACTAGAATTTTCAGAAAGACTATGTAACCGCATAAGTAATTTAGTGACAAGGTCAGCTAAGAAGTTTCATTCATTGAAATATAACCTAATAAAATCAATATAAAATGGATAAGCTCAGTCATCTATAAGATGGTATCTGAAAGGGATATTAATGAGACTTAGCAAGGCTTTTACAAAACTGACAAATCATCTCTTGTGTCTAATAAAAACACAAAGTGCTTTAATCTAATTAAGGTGACAAGAACATATTCTCATGGATGCTATTTAGCCATTGGAGAAGATAGCTTTGTTGTCATCTGCTTAATGTAATGATGATTTAGAAAGGTGGTCCACATTAAGAACATAATAATAAATAATTGAACAGTAATGTAGTATTGATAGATACTCTACACTGATTAAACAGGGGACATAGATATCCAATAACTATAAGACAATAGAAAGGAACGGTTTAATAAATAACAAGGAGAACTTATCAATGTTTACCTTAGCTTTTCAGCAAGCAGTTGGTAAGAACACTAATAATCTATTTTCTTGAACTTAGCTACATTGTGGTTTTGGGGTTTTTTTTCTTTTTTTTTCTTTTTGTTATTCTAGGTGCCTAGAGAGAAAGAAGGTGGTACTAGCCGAGATCCTTGGCATTGGGCTTCTCTAACATTAGAAAAATGTAAATATATTTGTTTCATGGCCACTTCACTAGAAACTGTATCTCTATTGCATTCACCCAGAGGAGAGATGTGACAACTTTGAAACCCTGGAAAATATGCTTTAAAGGTTAGAAAGGTATAAAGAGAAGGCCTTTAGCTCCTATGTGCTACAGTCTCTGACCAGATATCATTTCACATATTGAAAATTTGGTTACTGAGATAAGACCATTTTCAAGAGCCAATTCAATTTGGGTTAGCTACCAAGTTTTGTGTTTCTGGGAAAGCGAAGTTGTAGGCCATACCGTGAATATACTCTCTGCCCTGAGGAACACACCAGGTTTATCACTACCTGAAGAGTTCCTGACTATACAACTCAGTGATGCTTTTATTAAAAATGATTTTTCAATGCTACAGTTTAGCACACTTTCTCTTTAAATTTTTTTAATATATTAAGATCTTTCTTTATACCCATCAATTTGATGAACTAGTTACACTTGTTTTTTAAAAAGCATAGATATTATAAATATGGTGGTGAATCTCTGACTACAAAGCTGCTCCATTGCTTCTGAATATGTTAATGATATTAATTCAGAGCATCCATCATAATGTCTTTTATATTGATGTAGTAATATGCAAAAAAGAATAATAAACCACATTCAATTTCCTAAACATTAATTATGAGACATTACTAGGCAAATCATAATGATAAATCTCTGAATTGGGGGGGCCATCTAGTTAAGTACCCAATTCTTGAGAAATATGTTAGTGTCAAACATAGCTTCATATTAATTATAAGTCTTCTCCAGTGTTAGAGTGATTAGACTAACTCTGTTTGGCACCAGAGGGCAAAGAAAGAGCCAGTGAGTGGAATTATAAATATATATTTCATTAGTAGAAAGACATTTCAACAAAATAGAATTGTTGAAAAAATTGAATGGACTCAACCCAAACTGAAAATCTTTAAGCAATGGAGAGTGATATTTAGCATATTTAGACATCACATTAATGAGGGAATTCAGTGACCTGTTAGATCCAAGCCCATATCGAATTTATGATACTGTCAAAATAGAGTCTAAGGGTTTTCTAATAATTTGATTCCATTTAGTCTTAAATATTTGAGAAACTTTAGAAATAAAAAAAAAGACTTTAAGAATGTATTCTGGCATGAGGTCTTTTGCCAGTAAGCTTCAGCTATGAAGCGGCCAGGCCTAGGGATCGCGGTTCTAGTTCCGCCTGGAGCCAGTAGCGAGACCAGTTCCAAAATAATAGCTGGGCGTGGTGGCGCGCGCCTGTAATCCCAGCTACCTGGGAAGCTGAGGCTGGGAATTGCTTGAGTCCATGGTACCCTGGGCAACGAAAGCCTGCGGTTCCATGGGCAAAAATAGCAAGACCTACTCTCAAAAAAATAAAAATAAAAAATGTATTCTGAATAGAAATTCATTCCCTGCTAATGGTTCTTTATCTTCTTTATATTTTTCCCTTAAAGGCTACATGAAACCCCAAGTCATGGCGATTCCCCATATATTTCTACATTCATAACAATTGTTCTTGATATCTTATTAACTTTCAATTATTGTTGCTAAATGGAGACCGAAACACTTGGATATAATGATGTACATTTTTTCCCCCCTCAGGATATTTCTCCATTACCTTTCCCATCATTCAACTAGAATGGATTTCCATTACATTGACCCTTTAGAGATATGTCATATACCTAAACCATTAGGAAAACATACTTATAAGATTTTAGGGCCATTAAAAGGATAGGTATGATTTGAGGGACTAGAAAATATGCTTAGATATAAAAGAAGTAAGTCGGGGCTAGCCCTCTTCCATCGGTTATAGAAACAATTTCTCTTGAATTAAAGTTTTCTGAAACATGGACCAGGTACTGTCTCCTTGTTGTGAGACTTGCAGGTGGAATCATCAGGGGGTAAGCAGATGCCCCAGGAGCAAATGTGTCAGTGATTCTATCCTTCTTCCTTCATTCTCTCTGTTTCAAATATCTTGAGTTTCTTTCAGTTTCTCAGCAAGACTGTAATCTTATATCTCATAATGTCACACAGGTTATTCACTTAGACTGAGATCCTCATTCTCTATACCTAGAAGATAGTAGCCAAGAATCAAGAGTTAGACAGACAGGAGTACCAGCACCTGCAGATCAGAACAATAGATTCAGGGTAAGTCTCAGTGTGAAATAATGACTGAGAACCAGGGACAATGAAGTACATTTTGAACACTGTTACCCAGCCCTGGGAAAGAGAAAGAGCTACAAGAGCAACTGAGGTTAACATTTTCCAGCAGCCCATTAAAATCGAAGTCTGAAACTACATGAATAGAAAATAAAGGAATTCCTCTTTTATGTCCAAGTTATAAATTATAATTCATGCCAACCACTAGTGAATGAAAAGAATCTATCAAATTAGATCAGTAAATAATTAGAAAATTATAAGACATATTCATTCAGTTTTTAATATTTCCTTTGGGCAATTTTGCTTTTTAAAATTATTTATATACTGACTGAAGCTCGACAATGTCATAGTCTCTGCTTCTGAATTCCATTTTAATCAGTGATAGCATAATCTAAATGACATTGTGAGAAAGATCATATTAATCTTGCCTCCTTTTCTCTATCATCTTACTGATAAAAAACTAGTTAAAGAGGTTTTTTCATTTTTTAAAGACACCCAAGTCAGTTTAGAATATAGTAGACCATTGCTTAATCTTTTTGAAAATAATGAATGCCAAGTTTCTGTTTTGAAAATTTAAAAAAAAAAAATTCTCAACCCTCCAATGAATATTTGTTTAAATATTCTTTGTGTTGAAATTTTCTCTGTCTGACCTAAATATTCCCTATTGCAGCACATCACCATTATGTCCTATTCCTTTTCTCTTATCTGGAAGAAATAATGGTTCCCTATCCTCTATTTAATCTCCCTTTATGTCATTATATACCATGGTTTTATCTTCCCTTTCTCATTGTGGATAAGTTGACAGTGATCAGAGTCTTAACTTTGACTTCTTGTACTCACTTTCCAACCTTCACAGCTGTTTAATGTGTAGACTCTCCCACTACCATTCATTATCGCCTCGAGTGTACATGTATTTTAGCAAGCTATGGCTGCTGAGATCTTACTAGAGATTAAAGTTGAAGGAGTACTATAAATTCCAAGGTGACACTTCTGAATTTTAAAATCAATTTGAAATGATCAACCTTATCAAGTGCTTTCATGAAGTTTCCAGAGCTCTTTAAATTAAAAGCATCTAACTTCACAGCATGATAAAAAGTTACTGCTGTATTTGAAGATTGCTGAGGACTATGGAATACTTTGCTGCTTTGATCATGTTACTCTCTTGCCTAAAGTCCTCTAGCTTGCCTAAGAAATAAAGCCAAAATCTGTACCCTGGGTCTGAAGTCTCAGGCATCACACTTCTCTTAAGTTCTACTGCCCATTATTTCTCATATAGAAGTTTCAGTTTCAGTCTCACTGGGCAACTCAGTACATATTCAATTCAGGTTCTATTTATACATTCATACTTAGTACATAGCCTGCTAACTACATGAGTTTGATCTTATTTAATGCCATATAATTCCAAGTGCTAAAGTGGTATATATGTTACCCCTTTAGTAAAACCTTACAGCTTGAGACTAGAGATAGCTCCCTTGCTGAAAGTGGTCTTTGGGAATGTATTTTTAGGTATTTTTAAAATCAGTACCAAGAAGGGATAAAATGATATACATGTTCTCAGCCCAAATGAATAGCTCTGTTCCACATAACTATGTGCTTTGCTTCTGATTAAAATCATTGTGGTCAGTATATTACAGGGCAATTTCCTGAGGGTGTTTAATCTTTGGGCATACTAGGTGCCTCCAAACAAGGGAAATGAAAGATAAAAGTAGAAGCCATAAATAGGAGAGTAGAAAGGAACATGCTTTACTCATCTTAGTAGTCCATTTACATTCCTAGTCTTGTAAGGTTTTTCTTAAGGGTCACCTGAGACCAATGAGCTAGGTCGATTCTACATTAAAATTCCATTGCTAATATCAAATAGCTAATCCCACTACATATCAGTTACCCTAGCAAAGAAAATGCCTCAAAGGGAATATATTTCAATGAACCAATATATTTCACACTAATTCAGGCCAATTGTGCTCATTCAATAGTTATTCCAAATGTCCTGGGACCAGAAAATTCAGCCTCATATGCAATAACACCATGGACCATCTGGGGCAAGCAGTCAGTTTGGATTTGTATATAAGATAGGAAGGAATGTAGGAAAAACCTCTGTGCTTTGGGGATTTCATCCTTCAGTTGTATAAAGGTTAGGGTCAATAGTGGCAATCCCTGATAATGTCAAGAAAGATTCCAGTCAATTTATATTGCCACCAAATGTTATCAGATTTATTTATTAGTTTAGGAGATCATTTACTTAGAGGGGGGATTTGTTGTTGTTTGTTTTTTAAATTGTTGTTTTAAGTAGTTTTGTATACAAATTTAATTAATAGACTTAAAAGTTTCTATTTAAGAATTAATCAAAGATATATTTCACATCTAAAAATGTCTGCCTTTAAAGATTACTAAGATATATCATATATGATTTAGCTAAATGAATAATGATCAAATTAAAAAATAGAATTTGGGGGTAAATATTCTACTAATATCTATCAATAATAATAATCTTTTAATTTTACAAACAATTAATTTTCATGCTTTGCTATAGTTATACATCTAGTCAAACATCTCAGGACTTAAAATTATACTGCCTTAACCATCACAAAATTTACACAGATCATCAGAGAATGATCAGAACAGAAAATAATACTGGATAAACTTTCACAATACTTTTGGAATTCCTTGAAATTCTCTTGACAAAATTAAGGAAGATAGCATTACAATGTGTGGTAATATATTATAAAAGATAACATACTGGTTTATAAATATGTGTTTTTTCAAGGTCTATTTTCTACAGAATTCAAATATGCCTGCAATGAGATCTATAATTCATAGTTCTTACAGTTTCAAATAATTTTAATGTATTATAAACATATCTAACTCACATCTATATTGTCACCATAATTAGAATGCAAGCAATGAATGTATGGTAACATTCTCACAATCCAGGTGTATTGCTAATTTTTATACCAGTGGAAAGGAAGACAAAGTGTACACTAATATAGAGAACTAAGATTTTCATGAAAATATATCTGGGCATGAAAATAAAAGACGCTTCTAGTAGCTTGCATGTAAATTACTTTCAAGAAAGGTTTATCAGATAAAAGTGGTACATTTTGAGGTAGAATAAGTTGCATAAATGCACCTCAAATGTCTGCCTAGCTTTAATATTTCAGTGAGCCTTTTCAAATAGAAAAATTGTAACAGACACAAATCTTAGATTACTAGTAGTTATAATTTTTTATCCTAGACACTCTTTTCCTGCAAAATCTTTCCCTTGTTCAGAGATCTACATGTTATATAGGGACAATACAAAGGAGAAGACAGACATGCAGAATAGAACAGAATAAAAAGTTGTTTGTAAACATGAAATGAAATAAATGGTAATTAGCCACTTACAATTGACTGAACATATCTTACAAGTGCACTGAGGTAAACTGGCAAACACATCATCCCAAGATGTCAAGAATTTGTTCATTCACTGATGATTGATAATTGTGGTTACATATGTGTCATTGTCTAAATGCCAGGCACAGTATTAGCCTTTGAAGGTACAAGTCTATACGAACTCATCTATTTTCTAGAAGGTTATAGCTCTGGAGAAAAATTAAGTACACGTGGCTAAACACAAGAATGAAAATGACCAAGACACAAGTGAGCATTGTTCTGCGGCTTCCTGAGTTGCATTAGCCTTTGAGTGCTGTGGGGGAAAGGAATAGTAGGTGTCATTGGCAGGTAATCAGAGACCTCCTGATCAGGTTGATACTTGGACTTAATGTTGAAAGAGTGTGTCTAATAGCCAATGAAGTCAATAGAGGCATCTGGATACAGAGGAAAACATGTATAAATGTGCCAAGCTCAGAGGAAGCGTATTCAGGACTGACACAGGTATATGGATGACTGGACTTGAAAGTGAAAGAAAAGAAATAAGAGAAATAAGAAAGAAATAACATTTGTACTCTAGTGTATTATTTATTCATTCAAGAAATGTATTTTAAAAAGTAACTAAAGGTCAGCATCTCCATTAATGCTGGGGATAAAGTGAGAATACTTGACTTGATGAAATTCATTATTTCAGGTCAAATAAAATTTAGATAAATAATTACAGAAATCAGTAATTGTTTGTAATAATGATAAATGCCACAAAGGAAAAGTACAAGGCATTATTTTAAAATCTTCTAATTAATAAATGTGGCAAACCTGTCTGGAATTTCAACAAAGGTTATTAACTTAGAATGAGCAGGAATTAACTAAGAAAAGAGGAAGCAAGGGGCAAAACTGTTGAGCATTCCATACAAAGTCATAAGCTCTATTACGGTTTTGGCCTAATTCCAAAAGTACCTAAGAAGTCACAGATGGAATTTTTAAGTACAGATGTAACCAGTTGCAATTTGTAGTTTTTGAAAATCTCTTCATCAGCAGCATGGTGAATAAATTTTAGTTGCCCAATATTGGATATGATATACTGTTCAGAAAGTTATGTCAGTCAGGAATACCTTATATTATGGAGGTGGATATAGTACTGGAAATAAGATGAAAAATTTTAAAGATGGGTCTACCAAAAATGTTCATTGGTTCGTGGTTCTAAAGAGTGAAAAGAAAGAATGCATTTAGTATCTATTCTCAGATTTATCTGTAGTAAGGTCATTCATTATTCATTGAAATGGGGAATACGGGGAATACAAGAGATTGAGTTGATGTTGGGTATCTTACATTAAAGTGTCTATGAAAGACTTAATTAGAAATGCTGGCTAGGCTGTTGAGTGTGTGGCTCACAAACATAAATAAATTTAGGAGTTCTTAAAATATAACTGATAGTAAGGTTTTAAATGGGAATGGACTTAATCATCTTTGGGAAAAAAATGTTGGATGCAAAAAGAAGAGGACCTTAAAGAAAATATTGAGAATATTCAGCATTTCAAGTATGAGGAACTGGAAGGAGAATTATACAAGGAACAACAAATGAGGTGGAAGTAAATATAGAGTAAAGTGTTGCATGAAGATCATGGTCAGATAATATTTCACAAGGGGTGCAGTGTACCAATGAACTTGATGAGAGAGAAGAAGAAGATTAGAAAATGGGTCTGCAAGATTTACTAAAAAGGCAAGATATCAAGGTTCAGTTGATTCTTAATTATGGAAAGCAATTTGGTTATGGAATTGATTATGTTATGGAAATCAATCAATAATTGTGAATGAAAGATCAAAAAAGAGAATATGAGAACAAAAATTAATTTAAGAGGTTAGCTTCTCAAGAACAGAACATCAAGACAGACATAGCTGAGGAAATAGTCATGAAAGATCGTGAAGCAGAGGTGGATCATGAAGAGTGTTGCATGCAATTCTAAAACATAAATTAACTTGTATTCAAAACTGGAGAAATGAAAGTAATGAATACAGCAAACATGTTTTTAGTTGTTTAACTTGCAAATCTAACTGAATGTATGTACTATTCACTGAATATGAGACAAAAGATGAGATTTGGAGATTTTATGTGGGCTTTTTGAGCTTAAAATGTCTTCAGGACTTCCAAATAGTATTGTCAAGTGGTTGATATTTTCACATTCATCTCAGGAGTAATATCTGTGTAACTTGGTTGGAGATAGAAAAGAAAAAATAAATAAATACTCAGTGTAAAACTGAATTGTACAGAGGCTACACCTATAAGAAATTCAAAGAAAAGTTTATCATTTACCAGAAATGTAGAAATACAGAGGTAGAACTTCAGTAAGTTTTGTAGGAGCGGCCTTTATCAAGAGAGCAGCAAAAATGGGGAGAGTAGCATGTGTTATAGAACAAGATGCAGAAAGTATAGAGGAGGAACTATGAATGTATAGTAAGAAAGAAAAGAGGTCAGATTAAAAGACTGTTTTCAGAATCAACTTGAATTAAAGTTCAACATCAGATCACAATGATGTGAAATATATATATAAATAAATTATTTAAATAAAAAATAAAGCTCAACATCAATAGATTGTTTGATTTATAAAGGAAAATGTATACATATATATATACAAATACCAAACCAAGGTTAAAGAACGGGGGAAAAAATTGAAAGAGATGAATGGGATAGCTAACTAGTAAGTCATACTTTTACTTTATAATTATTATAATTGAAGTGAGGTAAAGGTGATCTTTAATAAAATGCTATTTCTTTCTATGATGACTAACAGTTTTTAAAGTGTCTTCACGGCTGTTCCTTCATTTTTTTTTATCAACTTTGAGATTTAAAGGTGATCGCCTAAAAGTATAAGCTAGTAAGTGACTATCTGAGATTGTTCAATCTCTATCAGGTTCTTTTCTCTCTCACTACAAACTATTCTCACAGTATAACATATTGTAGCCAGGTAGATACTTTGCATATTGTAAACATGTAGCTCATTCCATGAATATTTGTTCATTTTATTGCATTTTGTTCATTATTTTTTCCAAAACTAAATGCTTCCATTACTCTAATGGAGATAAAGATATATATTTTTCAAAGGTAGATCCTTAGCAACCTCTGTAAATGAATGGGTGATGACTGTAATTTCCAGCTCATCTGCAGTTTCTTCATTGCCTAAAATGAATGACATCTTTAGATAGGCAATGCTCTATGAAAATATAAAAAAACCCATGTGTAAGTATAGATGGCAGCCTGCATACAGATTGTTGTTGGAGTTTCTGTGGAAGTAGTGAAAATTACAAGTTATTTTTTAATGCACTTATTTACAGAAGGATGTAAAATCAGCAATGAGAACTCTTAGTATGTGTGTGCTTCCCTTTGAGAAAAAAGAAACTGTGTTCATACATCTATGAATATAAAAATGATAATGCTCCCTTAAAAATAAATTTTAAGTTGTCAGATAAAAATTACCAAAAAATTGTCAAATGAAAATTACATATTATTTGAGAAAATTTTCTAAAGTGTATGCAATAGATTTTGGTGAGCTATAGACAGTGAGGATTTGATTATTTTAAATCAATTTATCATATAATTATCTTCTTAGGGAATTTTTATGATGAGTTAACTTTATAAAAAGATCATTTATGAAAACTTACAGCAGTTTTTTATATTAAATGGACCCTTAACAGATTGATGAAAATACATAATTTTTTAAAAATCACACTAAATATTTAACCAGGATTGGACTTAAAGAAAGCTGTAAGGAGATAGAATACTGTATCCTGACATATATGAAGATGCAGTATTCTGTATATATATATATATATATATATATACAGAATTTATTACTGTTATATATAACAGTATATATGCATACATATGAAACAGTAATAAACTACAAAAACTAGTTTTTTGAAAATAAAAATCACAGAAAAGTGATTTGAGCAGTGCTGCCAAGGAGCTCTAGGCTCCTCTGCTCTTGTGCTATTGTCATTATGATACAGCAGATCAGAGAGACTTGACCTAAGTTCCAATCTGCTACTTAAAATCCTTCTAACAGAGAGACATACATTTCCAGTGATGACAGACTAACAAGAACTAAATTTACTCTTCTGCCTGAAACAACCACTAAAATCAGATAAAACATGAAATAAATAGTTTTCATGACTGGACATCGAACAGCAAAAGACAGGTGGGAAACAAATGAGAAAGCCATACTATTGCCTTGATACAGGCAATAAGACAGCAAGGGAGCTACATATTATATGTAAAGTACTCAAAAATCAGACAGAAAATAATGAAAAAGAAACAAATCTTAGATAAAGCAAATAGAAAACCAGTAGCAAGATTACAAACTTAACCAATAATATTGAGTACAAATGGTCTAAAGACACTAATTAGACACAGAAATTGTTAGATCAGTCAAAAAATCATGACTCAATATATGTCACTACCATAAGCTCTAACCATTCCACTGCTTCCATTTTCCTGAAAAAAGCAAAACATAGCCCATAGAGACTTATATTTTAATAAGCTTATATGCACGATGCTTATATGTACAAGCTTTATCTATAACAACCCCAAATCAGAAACAACACAAGTGCCTGTTTACATTGTGAATAGATAAACAAATCATGGTATAGCTATATAATGGAATGCTATACAGTAATAGAGAACAAGCTGTTGATATTTGGAATAATAAGAATTACATTGAGTGAAAGAAAAATCAAACAACATAGAAATATTATAAACTGTATGATTCCATTTGAAACAATTCTAGAAAATGCACACTAATGAGTGACAAAATACTGATCGGTGGTTGTCTGAGAACATGCTGGAACTAGAGGTAAGAGACAAAGGAGTAAAGGAAGGCAAATGAAGAGAATGAAAAGACCCTAAGGGGTCATAAAAGAGAATGAAGAGACTCTAAGGGGTGGTGGTTATGTTTAGTGTTTTGATTATGTTGGTGGTTTCACAGATATATACACATGTCAAAATATATTAGGTGGTATACTTTAAATAAATATTTGATGTCCTTTTATCTTAATCAAGTTGTTTAAAATTTATATGACCTTGACCAAGTTACTAAACCTTGAGTTTATTCATCTGTGAGATAGACATAAAAACTCTTCCAGCTTTATACTGTTATTTTGTGAAGTAAATGGGATACTTTGTTAAAAGTGCTAGTGTTAGAAGCTTACTGCATTGCCTATCACATCAGAAAATTCAGTGGGGGTCTCCAGGTCTATGCACACAGAGGATTAGACTATCTATATTCACTGTCTTTCTAGGCAGCCCAATGCCCACGGTGTCCATGACCATGAACTTGCATTATGCTCCAAGAGACAAGTCATCACGCTAGCATCTCTGTGAGTTTGTTGGCAAGAAATTAATCTTCTTGGATTGCTGGGCTGTCCAAAACTTGGCTGCAGTAAATTCACTCTTGTTTGCTATCCCTGCCCTGCTGTCTGTGGGACAGCTATTCTGCTGAAATTTCTCTTGGTAGGAAGCATTGCACCTGGAGTAATTTTGAAAGGTATATTGATATTACAAAACTAACAGTCATAATTCAACAAAACTGATTTTCTCTGTATTTCCATGTAGGCAGAGCATATTTTGATGACACTAGAAAACTGCCTTTGCAAAAGGCTGTTGCGGGCTGAATGTAGGGCCCTCCTCCTAGACATATGAAGCCCTAAACTGAGTACCTCAGCACTTACCATGTTAAAATGAAGGTCTTTGAAGAGGTAGTTAGGTTAAGATAAGGTTACTAGGGTGGCCCTTATCCAGAATGACCTGTGTTCTTATCCCAAGAAATGACATAGAAGACAGCCATCTGTAAATGAAGGAGAGGGTTTAAGTGAAACTAACCTTGTTGGCACTTGATTTTGGACTTCTAGGCTCCAGAATTAAAGAAAATAAATCTATTGTTAAGTCACTCTTGTATGTGGAGTGATTTTACCATAACTCTAGCAAACTCATACACAGACCATCTTTATTGATCTTCAAAGGTAACATTTCCTCTCTCCTATTAGTATCCACCATCTCACCTGATGAATTATTTTGCTGAAGACAACGTTTCATGTCAATGTGTATATATATAATATATATAGACATATACATCTACATATGTCTATATATATTATATATAATATTTACATATAACATATAACATATTATATGTTATATATTATATATAACATATATTATATATACACCTATATAATTATATATCTATATATTTTATATACATCTACATATCTATATATCTTATATATATTATATATGTAGCTATATATTATATAAATTATATATAATATATAAGCTATGTATTATATATAATATAAAGAGCTATATTATATAAACCTATATAATATAGATCTATACATATTATCTATATACAATATAAACATACAAGCTATCCTTAAATTTTCTTAATCTGCCATTTCTGTCTCTGTATTTTTTTCTTTTCTAATTCCTTTCTGTTTCTACCTCCTACTAATTGTTTTTCTTGGAAGTGTTATTCATTCTTTGGCCTGTACTATACTCATATTAGGAGCACAGAGTTTTCAATTCAGGGCTCTTCTTTCTTATTTCTGACAAGTGATCATTGTGGTTTATATGCTGAAATATTTTCCACCCACTCATTAAACTTAAGAATGCTAAATTTGTGCAATCATGACATACAAGTCTTCTTTACAAAGCATCAAGTTGAAAAATGAAATATATGAGATGATATTTTTTAAAAATTGGAAATTCTACCTGTCTCTTAATGATTCAAAGTTGTGTTTTGGTATCAACTTTGGTTAAATATGTATTGGCATCAAAACTGAATAATTGAAATGCTAGCATATTTTTTGACTGTTAAATTAAGGCTTCTAAAAAATTATAATTTTGGAGAGGCACTGAAAGAAGAAAGAGGAAAAAACAGATAAAGTCTTAGAAGAGAAATAAACAGAGAGAGCAGAGTTAGAGGTTAAAATAAACTCTTTCCTCTTTTAAAATGATATCCTATATTAACAATATGTTTATACCAAAGTCTTTAGTGTTTCTGTCTTTATTACACTTAATTAATATATTAGGATCTGAGACTTTTGCTTACAGTCATGATTCTCATACCACAGGTCACCATCCTTCCACATTAGATTCATTTAGTGTGATTTGTGAAAATGCAAACTCCTGGACTTATTCCAGACCTATTAAATGAGACTCTTGAAGAAAATATTGCTCAGAATCTACTTTAGTTGTGCTTTCATAGATAGTCCTTTTTCTTTTTCATCTAGGAACCACTCTCTTAAGTGAGTGAAAAGGTGATGGACAAAGCATTCTCTACTTACAGAGAAAGATGGCAAAGTAAGCAGAGCACAGGGAGAGTGGCAGTTCATCAAACAGGTAAATCCAGTGGTATTCTATTCATGTTATTGTGAAGGAAAAAACACTGAGGGGCCAAAAATAATTTTTTATTACAAATATGAAGACTGTCTCAAAACACAATCTCAAGAGTTAATTATCTTTTTATTTTTTTAATAAACTACATCTCGCTATGTTGCCTGGGGTAGTCCTGAACCCATGAACTCAAGTGATCCCTAGCCTCAGCCTCCCAGGTAGCTGGGATTACAGGCATGCACCACTACACCTGGCTCAAGAGTTCATTATAACATAACTATTACAATTGTTTTATGATATTCAATAATGACCCTGGAAGATATTTCAGGTGTCTATACAGAGGCAGATCTTTCTTTTTCTTTTTTTTTCTTTTTTTTTTTTTAGAAACTAGGTCTCACTATATTGCCAGAGGTAGTCTTGAACACATGGACTAAAGTGACTCCTAGCCTCAGCTTCCCAAGTATTTGGGTTTACTGGCACGGGCCACCACACCCGACTTAATCTTTCATTTTAAATCAAAAACTAGAATATACTAGTTGCACAACACAATACATTTTGAACGTATAAAAATTTAGAACATGGTAAGTGCTCAGGTTTCTGAATTACTGGCATACAGTAGAACTACGAAAGATAATGTTCACTTATTATAGTCTTCATTTTGTCAAAAACATATAAGCATTTTATTAAGTTCTTATTTTATTAATAAGTTTATTAAAATACAACTTTCTGATTTTGATTTAAGAAACTCATAGGAGTCGAGTTTCTTTAGGAGCACAGAAAATGGTTTGGTCTAGCTTTGAGACATAGGGTAAGTGATGGAATGATAGTGCTTGAATGCATTTTGGGTTGCCATAACTGGGGGTGCTATTGACATTTAATAGGTGGAAGCTAGGAATGTTTTAATATACTCTAAAAACCAGAAGCTAGCCCACCATGACAATGAATCATTTTGAACAATGATGGTTCCAAAAGTGGTAGAGGATTGAAAAACTTTTGGGAAAGAAACATTTAAGGTAGACCTAAAGTGATTAGTATTATCTAAAAGATATAGATGGAAAATATTGCTGTCAAAGGAAATACCACTAAGTGATAAAGGTATAGCAAAATATGGTGGTTAATTGAAGTCCCATGAATCATGAAACTTTCAAGCAGACAAAGAATGGAATATGTTAAGTTCAGAAAGATGGCTGTTAAGGTTTAGACCAGTATTCTGGAATTTAATACTTCAGAAATCACCAACAGACATATTAAAACAAAGATCACTATAGCCTACCCCCAGAGTTGCTAATTTCAGTACAATAAAAATAAGTCTGAGAATTTGTATTCCTATTAAATAAGGAATCATGTGGTTGCTATTGTTCTGTGAGATTGGTATCTACCAGTTTTCAGACATGCTTAAGAACCAGTGACAGATACCTGGAAAAGTGCTAGGAATTATATTTCTAGGAAAGAAAAGGGCCATTATCAGAACAATTTTAGGAAGATTACTCAAATAGTAATGTAGAGGACACATACACATAGGGAGTAAATCAGAACAGAGAAAGTAAATAATTGAAGGTCATCACAAAAGTCATTGAATGCCTTGAATCCCCTGCATCCATGGTTTGGGAAGCCTGGGGAACTGGTGCAGTGTGCTTTTGTACATCACTCTCTCTTGACCCAGCTGTGTAATTATGGTTTTCCTGGAGTTTCATCTTAGCCAGTTAGATGCAATCCTTGGTGCTTTGTAATGATCTCTTGGGATAAAACGTAAGTGACAACGTTCAACTGACAGATTGCCTGGGCTATATTTAATAAGTGGGATTGAGGTCACAAAAGCTAGGTGACAGGGCAAGCAGAAGCTCCCTTGGATAACCAAATCACTTAAAATTGCATTTATTTCTGGGTCAACAAAAGAAAGAAAATATTGCCTCTGCTTCTGTCTCATCTCATTTCCCAAATTATTACTAAGAGCTTGGATAAAATCCACACATCAAAATGCCTTTGTGCAGTAATACAAAATTTGAAGGGCCTGTCAAATAGATGATCTCTTTTGGAATCACACATGATATCTCGGAATAATAGCAATCATAAGGGCTCACTTAAAGTGATTACAATGCTTTTCCAAAACTAATTTTCTCTTCCTGATTGGAAGGTATTACTTGCTTTATCTGTGATATTTGGTATTAGCAACCCTATGGGAAAGAAACAAATTATGTTCCTTCTAATCAACTGATCTCACCATTTTGAAGCTCAGGAATTCTTATCAATAAACAGAAGTGCTGCACAAAAGCCAGGAAGATGGTTCCTCTATTGAGGGTCCTTCCTGCCTAAGGATTTCAAACAGGAACTGATGGGGAAAGAAAAAAAAAAAAAAAGACAATTGTAACATACATCAAACATGATCAAATATGTCTGTTCTATGTTTCCGTTCCAAACTTTTTACTTTCCTTTCATTAAAGGAACTGCCCTCTCTTACCAAATGATGAGACTAGCATCTTCTGACTGGAAATCCCAGCTCACACTTAATCATCTGTTTTCCCTCCAGAGATCTTGTGATCAGTAGCTGCTCTCCTGAGGTATGTTTTTCCTTCCATTTGCCAGCTGCTCAGCACCAGCCCACACTGCTACAGGACTTTTGATGTCTTACACTCTGACAGTTACTGTGTGTATATTAATAAATAACAATTCATTTTTCTGGTAAAATACATACATTATTTTAAATTCCCAACTTAGGACTTCAATGACAGGGGTGGGGGGTGTTGATGGCACAAAGGAAGAGATGAAGAAAGAATAAGGGAGGCAGAGAGAGGGAGGAAGACAACTACAATTAATACTGCAAAATAGCAATTTGTCCAAATTCTTTAGTGACTCTCTAAGTTTGTTTGCATAAATAACACCAGGGATGATTGTTATGGCTGCTAATTGCAGAGCCCCCACCCTAGAGATTCTGATTCAGCAGGTTTGAACTAGATCTCTAAGCATACCCAGTCATAACATTCTCCCCAGGCATTTCTGGCACTGGTAAGTGGGGGGAAGTATACCTTGAGACGTTTTACAACTTGAGATTATCCCTATCTAACACTGTCAGGGAAAACAGCCTGTGCTTGTTAAGATTTGCCAGCTGAGCAGAGGGAGGAATGATAAACAGCAGCTGCTTAGAACTGAAATGTCTGGGGGAATGAGCACAGGTGGTAGGAGACTGACCACACTTCTAAAGCTCCAGGCACCAAAATGCCCATCTGCTGCAGGCCTCCCTCACCCAGGCTATTACTGTTGGGCTGCTTTCTCAGACTCCTCCCACTTTCTTGTACAATAAGGTTTTGTTTCAGACCAAACTGTGGCTCTCCCAGATTCCATACTGAATCCTTAACCCCCAGTGTGACTGTTTTTGAAAATAGGACCTCTTAGGAAGCAATAAAGGTTAAGTGAAACAGTAATAATGGAGCTTTATTCTGATAGGATTTAGGTCCTGATTTGAAAAGGAACTGACACCAAAGATCAGTTCTTTTAAGAGTACAGAGACCAGCCATGACAGGGAGGACCTGATGAGAAGGTGTCCATCTCTGTTGTTTCAATAACCCAGTTTATTATAATATTTTGTTATGACAGTAAAAGAAGACTAGTACCCTTTGTTCATGGTTACTTTAGGTGTTTCTCAGTCAAGAGACCCTCTTCCAAGCAACAAAACCTTAACTCTATTCCACTATTCAAGTTTGAAAAGAAACCAGGACCCTGAAAAGCTATGGGACATGAATCAAGAGCTTTTTGGAACTTGGGAACAGGGAGATGCTCAGAGCTACCAAAATATTCTTTCAGTCACATCTAGAGTTATAAACAGGAATTTTGTGTTCTGGCTTCAAATTTCATTGTTTTTATTACATTGTTTCCAAATAACAATACATCCCATAGTACAGATATCCGGATTTCAGCTCACAGTTTAAGACTTGGATTATTGGGGTTTTTTCCTTCTGATGACATACCATGGAGTTCTGGGATAGTTAGGATTACAACATTCCATTGTTTTCCTTTATAAATACCTTCATATCAGAAGTACAGTATATAGTATCTGTGTCAATGAGAGTTCCATTTACTCAGCAAACAATTGTTGAGTGCCTTTTATGTGCTCAGTTCTGTCCTTAATACAGAAAAGGAAAGGTGAATAGAACAAAGTGAAGAGATAAAA
This sequence comes from Uropsilus gracilis, assembly GCA_004024945.1. NCBI lineage: Eukaryota > Metazoa > Chordata > Mammalia > Eulipotyphla > Talpidae > Uropsilus > Uropsilus gracilis. Next base: position 75,145 of record PVHY01005465.1, read on the forward strand.
GAAAGGAAATATATATATATATATATATATATATATATATATATATATATATATATATATATATATATATCAGTAGTGACAAATGCTCCAAAAGGAAAGCATGGGATGGGAGTAGGAGGTGGTTCCCATGAACAGAGAAAGTTTCTCAGAAAGAGTACATAGCAGAGGGGACTGAAGGAGGGTGTGGTTTGTATGCCTCTAAGCAAAATTTCCCTTCAAAGAAAGAACAGCCCAAGAAAAACTTCTTTCACAGGACCACACATGTTATTTTTTAATAACAAGGAATCTGTACAGATGGAATGAGTAATGAAGAGAGGTTAGAGGGAGTTGAAGTCTTCAGAAAGATTAAGGGTTAATGCCAGCTCTTCTAGGCCATTGTAACGTTGCCTTGACCATATTATATGATTTATATTTATATTTATATTTTCAAGTGATCAAGAATGGCAGAGATACCAACTGGAAGGCTATTGTGTTATTCACAGTAATGAGTTAGAATAGGATAGTGGGGTGAAGCACTGGATATATTTAAAAGGTTGAAACAACAATTATCACCTGTAATCATTAGATGGTCTGAGAAAATGTTGGGAATTTGGTGAAGTTAGTAGACCTATCTAGAACTAGCTACTTAAATAAATATGTTCATCTATCTTTTGTTTGTCACAATTTAAGAACCAAAACAATAATAGTGGTCATCTCTAAAGATGTAAATAAAGCATTCATTGGCTATGTTTTTCTCATTTCTAATGAAAATTGTCACATGTATTTTTTTTAATTTCAGATAAATGAAAAAGTATTCCCTGGTTATTTGAATTTATAATATTAAAGTTAACATTTCCTCTCCTAAGGGATCTTTCTGATTTGTGGTATCATAGGGAGTAAGCTAAAGTAGCTAGTTCTATCCTTTTATATCTTTAATTAGGGGATAAAAGACACTAAAATAATGCTATATGTTCAAATGTTTTGGTGATATTAGTTTTCTAAGAAATTCTAAATAAAGATTTGGATGGTGAGTGAAATAAAAGCCTCAGAATAGAAAAAAAAGTGTAAATGATGAATCTTTTGGAAAAAGCTTTTCTTCTTCTCATAAATAGCACTGCCCCTAGCAATCTCTGGATTCTAGAGATAAGTTCAAAAGTGAATGCTGTACCCTTTAAACTTAGAATCTTTGAGTTTTTTTTCTAAGTAAAATCTTTTCATACACATCTATAATACTTGTATTCATGCATCTGGTATGTGGTGATTTTATCAGAATTGATGCAGAACAAAAAAAGACTCATGACTCAGATATCAAAGATAGATGACTCCTGATAGACAATGAGGAAAAATGACAGGTTTATCTTAGACCAATACATATAAACTTTATCTTGAAACCCATGTAATATTTACAGGGAAAAAATTAATTTTATATGTAAATTTCATCAGCAAAAGTGTTCTAAATGGTAGTGGTATTCTTGATTTAAGACATTCTTAAAAAGACATGTTGTTAGTATTTAAAAATAACTCAAACCAATAAAAAGCTAACTATAAAAATATATCACTTGAAATAGTACTAATACGAAATATGAAAGTCATAAGATATTTAAAAGTTCATTTTAATTACATTTGTCCTTGAAGAAGTAAAATTATATTAATCTTGTGAAAGTTAGATTATCAGTAAAGAAATGGACACAGGAAGGGAAAAAATTAAACTACTAATTGGAAAACAACGGCAGATTAAAGTCAAGTAAAGGTGTTTCCTATAGAGCTGGAGGGACTATTAACTGAGCCAATCCCAATTCTGCTTTATACTTCTAAAAGATCATGAAGCAATCAAGAACCAACATGTAATAGTACAAAAACAGGTATACACTATCAATTTTCATTAAAAAGAAAGCAAAGAATCACATTTCAAAAGAGACTATATGTTAGCTCAAAAATATTAGCAGAAATCTTGAGGTTAGCATAATTCAAAATAGGCTTTTAGAAAGAAAAATATACCACTACCACAAAAGTGATAGTTTAGTTTTTAAAAGATAAAAAATAATTTTAAAACTCTTCTAAATATTTCTTTTAATAATAGAGGAAAACAAAGGTCAACCATTGTTACTTCACAGTACTCCATTTAAAAAATGATCAAATGTTGACCTATAAAACAAATTTCAAAAAAATTAAAGGAACTCAAAATATACAAAGAATATTCTGTCATCACTGTAAAATTAAATCATATACTCTTTATATTATAAAAGAGCAACATAGTATATCAATGGCTTCAATTTCCACTTTAAGAAGATAGAAAATAAAAAATTAAACCCATAGTAAGCAGAAAAATATGAATCAAAATGAAAATGGAAATAAACCACAAAACAGAAAAACAATAAAGAGAATGAGATCAATAAGATGTACAAGTCTCTAGCTAGACTGATAAAGAAAAAAAAAAGAATAAACTGCAATTATCAGGAATTAGAGGGGTAATTTACAAGTGTTAAAAAGAACTTAAAAATAGTCAAGCTAGTTCAATATCACATTTATTGGGGAAATGCAAATCAAAACCACAATGAGATATCAAATCATCTCTGATAAAATGATTATTCCTCAAAAAGAAAGAAATGAGTATTCCAAAGAATGTGTACAAAAGGAAATATCCATATATTTTTAGTAGGAATATAAATTAGGGCAGTGATTATGTAAAATAATATGAAGACCCTTCAAAATTTTAAGAATAGGTCTGCCATTCTGCCCAGCTCTGTATTCAAAGAAAACAATCATTTGAAAAGATATACATATATATATAGATAGATTTATATGTTCATTGTAGCAATTTTATAATAGCCAAGATATTAGACTTTATCAGCATTAGTAACTCCTTCTTTCTGAAATTTATTCTACAAAATAGAAAGTGAAACTATGCACTGAAGGGAATATATTGATAAATCACATACTTGATAAAAGGAATTATATTCAGAACTTGGCAATTAAACAAACAATCCAATAAAAAGGATGGGCAAACTAGTTGAACAGATTCTTCCCCAAAAGTATACATGATGACAAATAAATATATGAAAACTGCTCATAATTATTCCTTAAGGAAATAAAGGTAAAACCAAAACAAGATAACACATGTTATAATATCTGTGCTTTAAATACATTTCTATCCATAAATGCTTATTATTAAAATTTGTGACCATCCCAAGTATAAATAAGCAACTGGACTGACTGAACTTCTGGCATGGTCAGTGGAAATACAAAATTTTGCAATCACACTGGAAAGTAGTTTGGCTTCTTTTTAGAGTTAAACAGGTTTTCAGTTTCAGCTCCAACATTCAATGAATCTTTTATTAATTTATTATTAAATTATATTACTATTTACAATCACAGAATTGAAAATGAATTGAAGAAGTCATAACAGAAAACTAGCCAGGAGTGCTATTCTTATAAAAGTTCAAAACTAAGAGAATTTAAAACTTTCAAAAAAAAATGTTTGCATATGAACCGTTGCATATGCCACATCTTGAAAAGCTGAGTTATGTTATCTATAAATACAGACAATAAGGAAGGTGGTGAAGGAAGTGGTGACAAAGACATTTTCTCTTACATATTCAGTATAGTAGGGTTTACCTTTGGGAGTTCTCAGAATACAAGTTCAAATGGACGAGGAGGACATAATGCTTACACTTCCCAAATCTTTTTCAATGATGTATAACAGCAAGACAACCAAATTCCAACTTAGCAAAACTGGATTTTGTGGTTCATGCAGTACCACAGTGGAGAATCTAGAGCTATTGTCAGGGTTGAGGTGATCAGACAGCTGGCTCCAGGAATCCTACAACAGATGCAGTCTGTCTGTTCTGACTGTAATGGAGAGGCAATTAATGAGAAAGACTACTGTACAAAATGTGAAGGGAATAAGGTAATTGAAGAAGTCAAGATTCTTTATGTCCACATAGACAAATGCATGAGACATGGACATAAAATTTCATTCACAGGGGAGGCAGATGAGGCTCCAGGAGTAGAACTGGAAAGCACCGTGCTTTTGCTAAGGGAAAATGAACATGAAATATACCAGAGAAATGGTACTGATTTGCAAAAGGCACACAAGATAGCACTTGTTGGAGTACTATGGGGATTTCATTTCACACTGAAATGCTTTGATGCACACAAGATTGTGATGAAATAAGCCCTCTCACAAAGTAATTGAACCAGGATGTGTCCCTACAGTTTGAACTGAAAGAATGACACCGTCTCATGACCCTTTGAAAAAAGATGATTTTTACACAAACTTTGACATGCAGTTTCCTGAAATCAACTGGATCAAACCAGACAAACTTTCTGAACTGCCAAATTTTCTCCCATCTAGACCAAACATAATTGAGAGAAGAGAGAAGACAGAACTTCAGGGACCTGGTAGCATATGTGGCTCAGGAGATGATCAAGAAGACAAAACATACAATGCAAGTTCTGATGAAGAAAACAGCAGCCATCAGAGAAAAAGCATGTCCTGCACCCAAACTCTGCAAAAGAACTACACAAGATTTTCTTTCCATATTGCAGAGAACAAATACATACTTTTCTAGTAAAGATTTCCATACTCTTGCAGCTGAATAGGAAGATAGATTGACTCCAGCCAGATAAAATTTAATAAATATTTTCTCAAATTATGTTCTTTGGTTAAAAAATGCAAACTGTACACTCTTATGGGATGAAGCAGATGTGGTGCCTCACAAACAGGCACAAAAATATCTTGATGAGAAATTCAAAATGAGTCAACAGAATACCCTGAGTTGGACATGTTATGGGGAACTATTGCATTCAGTCCTGGATTTCAACAAGTTCAAGTGTGACAAAATGATGAGAATAAATTAGAATCAGGAATAAAGAAAATGAAGAAAGTCCCAAAGGAAAAAAACACTAAGACTTCTTTGCCTATCAAGGCAGTGTGTGCTGATTAGTTATAAGGCCTTTGGTGCAGTGAATAACAACTTCTCTTCAGACTGGTCTAAAGAGTAGGAGGCTCAAATATAAGGGAATAAGTATCTGAGCAAAACTGTGTTCTCTTAGAAATAAAAAAAGGTCAGAAACCATGTCTACTGTATGACTTCCTTAGGAAAAGTTAATATTAGTTTTCATTGTATAAGATTTACATATGAAAATTGTGTGGCTTAAGAGAACACTGATACTAATGTTGGGAAGTGAAAGGTAGATATACAAAAAGCCAGTAACAAATAGAAATGGCTGCATAATAGATGAGTCTGTATTCTGTGTGTGTTCTCCAGAGTGAACAAATCCCACTAGGTGTCCTCCCAAAAGTCTTCCAACCAAAGACCAGTGCATGATTCTGCAGGTTTTGTCTTGCCTGAAAGCATAGCCAAGGACATGGGTAGAGATTGAAATTTGGCTCTTGTTGTCAACTTGCAAAACAATGCAGATGTGTCTGGGAATGAGGTACCTAGATCAGATGAAAATGACCTATTATTTGCCAACCTGCACATTCCTCCACAGTGTAACAACTCCTAAGAGGAGTACCTTTCTAAATTTGGGATAAGAGGTCACATATACTAATTATCATGGCTTTGATTCCAATACCAGACATGCTTGAGTGAATGCAGTAACCCTTAACTAAAATAAATTAAAAAGAATAGACTTGTAATTTCAAAATAATTTAATTTTAAAACATTTTCCATCTTTAAAATAAGTATTATGACTACTCTTATTTTTATATGATACTATGAGAACCAAGTTCAAATTAACTGATAAATGGCAGATGTGAGTTTTCCAACTTCCATGTGTCCAATTCCAAATAAGTACAATAAAAATAAAAATTCTTTTCCCATCTCCTTTACTTCCTATTACTCATCTATCTCTTAATTCTACTGAATTTGTATTTTTTCTCTGAGATAGATAATAAAATATTTGGTAATAATAGCCATAATATACCCATAATAATACACTTTAATAACAAAACTTTGTCCATCCCATGTTATCTTGTTTATTGGAAATTTTATACTTTCTCACGCACCAAACAGGATCTCAAATAAGTGGTGATAACTTCTGTCATTTAGTTCACATATGCTAAAGAAAATGATGGATTAGATGTCACCCCTGGTTTGAATAGATTGAATAGGTTTAGTATCAGTTCTGCTTTTGCTCTTAGACTGTTCCTTTCACTATCATCTAGTGAGGAAATATGTTAAGAATGATTTTTTAAATTAAATTTAAGTTCTTGTCAAAGATTCAGTGTATCTTAAATTTATTACTAATATATCTGCTGTCACACACAATGAATCTTTCCAATTTATTTTTCTTTATGAAAATATTATATATATCCAAGTAAATCTCAATGCCACTTTACTAAGAATAAAGTTGAAGGGCAGAGAAGTAAAATCTTTTTGAAAACCACATTCTATAGGTCAAGTCTATATTAAAAATAAGAAGGAAAATGAAAAATAAGAATGATAGCAGAGCTGGGGACTGCTGGATAGAGGAGAACTTCACTGCATTCCTATCTTTAAAATTTATTTAAACTATTGAAATTATTTAAAGAGAAAAATAAATTTTATTAAAGTATTTAAAATGCTTAAATCCAGAGTAGTAAGGCCTTATTTCTCCGTAAGTATTGTAACACATTATAATAAAACCTGAAAGTTCTTTTATACTGATGATCCAAATCCACAAACATTCTGCTAACAATTCTGAAGACTGAAAGCTCTGTCATATTTTATTAAAAACGAGTAAAACACATGAACAAGAACCTATTTCATGCCTGTCAGAAGCTATCTGCCATGTTTAAGATAAGCCTACAGTCAATTCAGTTTAGTTTAGAAAAACATACTCTGTTTCAAGATTCCAAGGCTTTTGCAGAATTTTCAATTTAGTGGAGTAGACAGATCTCTAACTATCTAGTCTCAATGCAGAGAGCAGTAGCAATCTCAATAAACCACAAAGGCACGAAGGGTCCAGCTTCAAATGGATCTCCTTCTACAACTATTCCAGACTCCTATCTGTTCTGAAGGAATGGTGTGGAATGATCCATTACTCCTGAACCCCACAGTGAGAAATATCTTATCAGATCACAGCCATATTCTTCACCTACTAATTGCAGTCTAATATCTATGCTCCCTACTTTAGCCTTGATTGATTGATTAACCTTCTAGTTTGTTATATTTATTTATGACTACTTAAACCTCCAAACCAAGTCTAACCATGATTTTTCAGTTCTCCACACATTAGAAGAATACATAGATTCTATCATGGTAGACATTAACATTTTGGTCCCCCTCCTATCATTTTTACACTTTACTTGGTTGTAGTTTATTTAGTTGACTTTTGCTCAACACAGAAGATGAGTGAGTGTGAACACTACTTTCTGGCCAAACCATTATGAGCATCCCATTCACAAACGTTCATGCATTTTATCTACAGACTGATGCAAAATAATTGAAACCAATAGTAGAGAAACCAGAGGAAAGTAGAGAAAATAAGTTTTCAATCTAATAAAATTCACCTCAGAAATAAAAGAACAATTTTATTCAAGTTATTGTAACAAATGTCAACAGGTAGGTATAAAGAGTATTCAATTTGTTTGTCTGAAGGGGCTTGCAAAATTTGCATTTCCATTTGCATTTGCATTATGTAATTGCTTTCAGGTTTGAAATGAGGTTGTAAAACTCTTAGTTAAAATTGCTAGTGAGTGTTTGAACTGGGGGAGCCTGGCGAACTGCCCTGACGGACGGACAGCAGCCTCCACACCGAAGCCCAGCTTGCGGGCTTCGCTGCACGTCGGCTGGTTCTCACCGGCGACGCGACAGGGATCCAGAGGTCCCTCGACCACCACACCAGCAGCTGACTAAGGGCTCCACGGAGGTCAGGTGAGGTCCCTTCCCTGACTG
>PVHY01005466.1:0-82943 GCA_004024945.1 Uropsilus gracilis
AAAAAAAAAAAAAAAAAAAAAAAAAGAATATTATATATATATAATAGCTTTATTTTCCAATTCTACCTTTAAAATGATGAGACTGGAGTGGGAAAGAAAAGAAGTTCTGGAGTCAAGCTCTCTGAATTTACATGTTACATGTTAAAAATATTTTACATGTCAGTTTGATAACATCTTAAGTGCCTTTATTTTTAATTTCTGCATGTGTTAAAAAAAGAGGATAATAGTATTTCTTTAATGACATTGCCATGAGAATAAAGATTAAATGAGATTATATACTTGTGCACCAAGCATCTGCCATGATGGAGGGAAGTCATTATTACAGTAAAAATAACTATGTAGTTTTAAAAATAAGTTGTGTTATCTGGAGAGAAAAACCTTAATGAGTCAACTTAAGAGTGTCATTGTGTATATATATTGTATCTTCTTGATCTCTTCCTCTGTTTGATGGCATTTAGATTGTTTCCATATTTTAGCTAAGATATACCTTTTTCACTCAACCTTGTTTTATTTTAGTTCAAGAATGAACTGTTTTTACAATTCTCTAAAAATGGCTAAAATTAAAAGCACTGACAGTATCAAGTGTTGACAAGGATGTGGATGAATCTGACCCATCATAAACTGCTGGTCAGGGTGCAAAATGGAATGACTACTTTTGAAAACTCTCGAGTTTCTATTAAGTAAACACATATTAGCCCCAGTAATTCCCTCTCTGTATATGGAAAGCATTGCTTCTTTCCAGTAAAAGACACATGCAAGAAAGTTTCATAGCAGTTTTATTCAAAATAGTCAAAATGAGAAATTATCCAAGTTCCTTAGAAACGGAGTATAGAAATTACCATAGATAGAAAAATTGCTCAACAATGAAAAGCCACAGAAAAAGTTATACTCAATACCATGATGAATTTCACAGCAAAAATAGTGAGGAAAGAAACCCAGACACAAAGGATATTCTAAAAAAAAATATAAATAAATCCAATCTATTGTGGTAGATGTCAGAATTGTGGTTCAGGTTGAAGATGAATCAGCTGGGAGAAAGCACAAGGGACTCCTCTGGAATGACAGAAACAGCATTCCACACCAGAAGTAAACTGAGGCGAACATGCATATATAAATTAAATATGCATGGTTTTGACAGTATGTAAGTCACACCAGAAATAGCAAATGAGGGAGGCAGAGAAAGAGGAAGAGAGGGGAAAAAGTTAAGCAAGTTACATTGTCCTAGAATTTGAAGATCTGAAAACAAGTTTAAAAGGTCTTTGGTCTTTGCCACTAATGACTTCACAGATTTTATTACATTCATTGTGAGCCATCAAGTACCCAGACTATAAAGAAGTCTCAATGGAAATGATACTTCCTGTTAATAAACAATGGATGGAAACCACACATGCAAAAAGTTAAAAAGAAAAACCTGTTGATTTCTTTTTGTTTTTCTGTCATTGGTCAAATTTTTTTTCCCCTGATTAAATTCAAGGTTCAACGATTTCAGGAGGCTAAGGAATGATGATCCAACTAGGTTACGTAAGTTGGCTTGAACCAGATTTAAATATTTCCATCTAACCAAAAAACAGTCTTAACGAGAAAAATACACATCTCTCCTGACATGCCTGGTTCCAATATTTCTCATAAGACAATTTGATTAATACAAACACTATAAAGTCTTAAAAGAAAATACATCACAAAAAGACAAATACAAACTCAAAGGAAAAAGTGTTGAAGGTGGAACAGGAAGGCAACCTTATATATTTTTTTCAGAAATTTAAATGACCAACTAGGAGTATCCTTTTTGACAAGTGTTGCAGGGGATCAAACAGTGAGATGGGTTAGGGTAACTGTCCCCCCAAAAGCTTTCTATTGATGTTCTCAGGTTATGGCTCTATTTTTCAGAAAAGAGATCCTTCACTTTAAATCTTCAAGCCATTCTCTAATTTCATCTTCACTTCTATGGTCATCAGTCACCCACCCACTTTTCTTGGATCCCAGACATATTTTTACCTGAAATCCCACTCTCTAACATGCAAAAGAATCTACTATTTCAATATTATTCTACTTCAATCACCCACTCTCACAGCCATACTCTAGGTTTTGTCATGACTCTGAATGATTCAAGCGCTTCACTTTTAAACTACATCACAAACCTCCCTGACTGTTTTCTCATTCTAACTACACTGTCTTTCAAGCCTATAGCATACTAATGTCTTGTACCGTATCTTTTGCCATGACTTTACTGTCTTTCTCCAATCTCATACTCAGTTGTATACAGGAAGCCCCTGACAATATCCTCAAATTCAGTGTCATTTGTTCATAGGGTACAGAAGACCAGTTAAGTTTCAATCAAAACACACCAACTACCTACTTTTTCAGCTGGTACATTACTGGGAGAGAAACTACCAGAGTGTGAACTACTGTCATTGCATAAAAGTTGAGTCATGATCTCCACACCCAGCTGGACCTTCAAACCTCACCAATGACTCTTTCAGTGACTATTTTCAACGTTTCACTAGTGCTATTCAAAATTATGCAGTATACTTACCTCTCTACCCGATCACTACCTGCCATCACCATCAGAGAAGATTTTTCTTCTCTGAAAAACCTGTGGCTGTCATAAGATAATGACCTCAATTTTCTTCTCTAACTCCAACTAATAGATCTACATTGGGATGGGGTAAATAAGATATTCAAATTTTTACTTTACTTTCCTAAAAAGGATTCTAGAAGAACTGGAATAGTCTGCTATCTTGGTTTTTCCAAGATCATAGACTTATTAGAGTTCCAATTTAATAAGACCGTTTGGTAGCAATTTTAGTGCAAAAATTTCATTTTTGCTGAATTTGTTAAGCGAACTGCTTTCAGTTTTGAGAACTCCATTATTTGCTAATTAAAAACAAAGGCCATTTATTCAATCTCAATAATTTTTCTCCTTTAAGCAAAGATCAAAAGGTCACCTGGGCTCAAAGAAACAGGTAAAGGCTCTGTGCGAAAAAGTTTTTTCTAATTTACTCTCAGCATGGCTACTTGTTCTCTGTGTGGCCTTTAGCAAGAAATTGCAACTGAGTTGGCCTTAGTTCTCTCATTAAAAAGAACAAAAAAGGATATTAATACTGCTAACGCAACTCAGTTAATCACTGAAGGATATTAAATGATTTATGAGGCTGCTACAAAATGTAAAATCCAAGATATCACGGTGAAGTTACAAATAGAAAGGGTACGGAGGGGAAGAAAATTGTTAAACTTCACTGAAACAGAAACTTAATTTTCTAAGCTTTCGTTAGGAAGGCATTTCATAGGAAAATAAGTCCTAATCTTCCAGAATGTTTTGACTAGATCATTGAGTAGATGAGTTGTTGAGAATGACAGAGATTCCTGCAATTTTCTTTTTGTTGCAGATACAGCAATTTCATTCTTCATTAAACAAATAGAGTGCCTACTTTGCTTCAGAATTTTTTTCTTTATTAGTATGATGTATATTATATTCAAGGCCTGTTTATCAATTGCTTTCATTATCATTTCTTTGCACCCTGTGATCTGTCAGATGACTCACGAGGTTATAGTAAAATATTAGACACATATTCATATTTTTAATTAAAAATAATAATTCATTACTTGGATAATTATATCTGAAATATTTCAGAGAGAAAGTGAAAATCCAACTTCTGTGTTGCCTACACTCACTGGTCTTGATCAGTTTACTAGGACACACACTAATTGCATGTGCCTGATTAAACAGATTTGTAGGTTATAACCTAACCTTTAGTTTCAACTAAACTCACCTATATAAAATAGACAAGTTAAAACAGTTCTTGAAAACCAATAAAATGAAACTGGAACTTTTTACTCAAATGAAAACCATTTTATTAGCTGCACTGGGAGGCAAAAGAAAGAATAATGTACTATTCTGACAGGGAAATGGCCTCTGAATTCAAAATTATCAAGACTAATTCAAATCACTATTATTAACTATGAATGTCCTCTTAAGTATGTCGTTTTTCCCTTGAAAATATTAGCTAATAATAATATGAAATCATCACAATTAGTATAGTATTTAAGAATATTTCATACTTATTTTATACTGATCTTTACTGGATCACATTTTTTACTTTATAACAAAATAAGCACAATTGTGAGGTTATTATGAGAGCATTTACATATATTGAGAATTATGAGAGCATTTACATATATTGAGAATACATGTTCAAAATTATTTCGCATGTGTGACTGAAAAACTGGTAATGCCTGAAAACTTTTAGAAAATGATGATTGAAAGAGTGAGTTGTGTTATGTCTGATTGAATACAAAGGATTATGGACAATCCAAGCTCAAGTCCAAATCTATGCAAACAGCTATAAAAATTTCTTATGTGGAATATTACATTTATGGTCAATATGGTAGTATTAGAGACATGATATTTTAATATTAATTGAGAAATGACTATGTCTCTTCTTGAATCTGAATAGATCTGTATCTGTTTTAATGAATATACTTTGCTGTCATAAGAGCTACTCATTGTTGAGGTTCTTTCTCGTCTATGGAGGAAGCTACCTATGATGTAAGAACTTCAAATGTCGTATTTCAGTCATGTTGGAAAGTTCACATGTAAATAAATAAATTAGGCTGAGCCAAATCTACTCATGGATTTTATTTTTTTCCTACATCCCATATATAGTAAAACCATTTGGTTTCTGTCTTTTTTTTTCTGTCATCATGTAAATGGTACTATATGCCCCTTCTAGATTAGTCTATCAGCCAGAAGAAGTCCCATGAAAGGTCTTGATTGACACTGAAAGGTGAGGAAGAATCTTCCAACAGCGCCATGTCCAAATTCTTAAACATAAGATTTCTGAAATTTGATAAAATAATTCCCTTTTAAGGTCAAACATTTGGAGGTTAGTTGTTAATCAGCAATAGCTGTAATAGAATTTCTTATCAAAAGCAAAGTGTTACTATAACAAAAAACTAAACTTTTGGTATTGACTTTGAGATTAAATTGTAGGCAAAAAAGAGAAACACCTTGAGAAGGCTTCCAGTGAAACAAGTGAGGAATGCGAGGAAAAATATTGGAAGGTGAAAGAAAGGTAACCCTTACTGTACTGTGATGAAATTTTAGAAAATTACAGTATTTTGGGAAATGTAAATTCTACTAATAAATTGAAGAACCTGGCTAAAGAAATTTCAAGTGAAACAAGAAAGGTTTCAATTAGTTTCTTATTTTATAATATATTTTAAAAATGTATTTATATATAAATTTCACATCTTTGCTAATCCCAGGGATTCACCCCCCCCACCCCATCATTCCCCCCTCTTTTCCCACATGCCCCAAATTGTGTGCTTCAGTTTGGTGGTTAGATTGTTTTGATTTTTCCTCATGGATTTTATTTATTTTTTTCCCTACATCCCATATATAGTGAAACCATTTGGTTTCTGTCTTTTTCTGTTTGATTTGTTTCTGCTAGTATGATTTCTTCTAAGCACATCCATGTTGTCATAAAATCATCAAATTTGTCATTTTTAATTGATGAGTAATATTCCATTGTGTGTGTATATATATATATATATATATATATATATATATATATATATATATATATATATACCACATCTTTTTCATCCAGTCATCTTTTCTTGGGCACTTAGGTTGCTACCAAGTCCTTGCAATTATAAATAGTGCTGCAGTAAACATCCAAGCACAGGTGTCCCCTTGTACCCACACTGAGGTCTCTTTTGGGTAGATTCCCAAGAGAGCAATTGCTGGATCAAATGGTAATTCCATTTTCATTAATTTCAAGGTCCTCCATACAGCTTTCCATAGAGGTTGGACCAGTTTACATTCCCACCAGCAGTGTAAGAGTGTTCCTTTCTCTCCACATCCTTGCCAGCATTTGTTGTTGCTATTCATTGGTTGTGGGCCATTCTTACTGGTGTAAGGTGGTATCTCATTGTGGTTTTGATTTGCATTTCCCTTATAACTAGTGATGTTGAGCAATTTTTCGTGTGCCTGTTGGGCATTTGTATTTCATATTTGGAGAAGTATCTTTTTAGTTCTTCTCCCCACTTTTTGATTGGGCTTCTTGTTTTGCTTTTGTTTAGTTGTGTGAGTTCCTTGTGGATCTGCGTTATTAAACCCTTATCACTCTTATGGAGGGCAAATTTTTTTCCCATTCTGTTGGTCTTCTTTTTGTTTTTTCTGTTGTCTCTTTTGCTGTACAGAAGCTTTGTAAATTGTAGTCCCAGCTGTTAATGTTTTCTTTCATTTTTTTGCCATCTGTAGATGTTTCCAGAAAGGAATTTCTGAATTGTAATTCATGGAGGGTTTTGCCCAAGTTTTCCTCTATGTATGTTATGGTTTCAGGTCTGACCTCTAAGTCTTTTATCCATTTTGAGTTGATTTTTGTACCTGGTGTGAGGGAGTTGTCTTGGTCCATTTTTTTGCATGCCTTAGTCCAGTTTTCCCAGCACCATTTATTGAAGAGGCTATCTTTGTTCCAATGTAAGTTTTTCATTACTCCGTCAAAGTAGTTGACTATATATGTGTGGCTTTATTTCAGGGCACTCAATTCTGTTCCATTGGTCTGATTGTCTGTTTTTGTACTAGTATCAAGCTGTTTTAATTATTATGGCTTTGTAGTATAGTTTGAATTTTGGAATTGTAATACCTCCATCTCTTTTTTTCTGGTCAGGAGGCTTTTTGATATTCAAAGTCTTTTGTTTTTCCATATGAATTTCAGTATTTTTTGTTCTATCTCTTTTAAAAAATCTTTGGGATTTTTATTGGGATCACATTTAATCTATAGATTGCTTTTGGTAGTATGGCCATTTTGATGATATTAATTCTTCCAATCCATGAACAGAGAATGTCTTTCCATTTCCTTAAGTCTTCTATCACTTTTAGCAGCATTCTAAAATTTTCTTTGTATAGTTCTTTCATGTGTTTTATTAGGTTTATTCCCAGGTATTTAATTTTTTTTGGTGCGATGGTAAATGGGATGATTTTCCTGATTTCTTCTTCTATTTGACTTTTAGTGTGTAGGCAAGCTACCGACTACTGTGTGTTGATTTTGTATCTAGCTATCTTACTGAACTGGATTATTATCTCAAACAAATTTTCTGTGGACTTTTTGGGATTATCTATATAGAGAATCATGTCATCAGCAAATAATGATAGCTTCAGTTCCTCTTACCTATTTGTATCCCATTATGTTTTTCTGTTGCCTTATTGCCCTAGCTAGAACTTCCAGTACAATGTTAAAGTATAGTGGGGAGAGTGAGCATCCTTAGCGGGTTCCAGATCTTAACTTGAATGATTTTAGTTTTTCCCCATTTAGGATGATGTTTGCTGTAGGTTGTCATAGATGGCTTTTATTATGTTGAGGTAAATTCCTTTAATCCCCAATTTTTCAAGGGTTTTAAATCATGAATGGATGCTGGACTTTGTCAAATGCTTTCTCTGCATCTACTGATATTATCATTTGGTTTTTCTTTTTCTCTTTGTTGCTGTTGTGTATTATGTTAATTGATTTCTGGATGTTGAACCATCCTTGTGCCCACTTGGTCATGGTAAATGATGCTTTTTATGCATCGTGGGATTCAATTTGCCAGGATTTTGTTTAAAATTTTTGCATCCATATTCATTAGGGAAATTGGTCTATAGTTTTCTTTCTTGGAGCTGTCCTTATTTAGTTTTGGTATGAGTGTGATGTCTGCTTCATAGAATGTGTTTGGCAGTTTTTCTTGTTTCTCAATTTTTGGAAAAGCTTTAGTAGTGCAGGTGTTATTTCATCTTTGAATGTCTGGTAGATTTCATTACTAAAGCCATCAGGTCCTGGGCTCTTGTTTTTAGGCAGAGTTTTGATGACTGCTTCAATTTCACTGCATGTGATTGGTTTATTTAAGTTCTCTATATCTTCCTTGTTCAATTTTGGAGAGTTGTATCTTTCTAAGAATTTTTCCATCTCATCCAGGTTGTATTTATTTCCATATAGTTGTTCATAGTAATCTCTTATTTTCCTTTGTCTTTCTTTTGTATCTGTTGTAATTTCTCCTCTTTCATTCATGATTCTATTTATCTGAATTTTCTGTCTTCTTTCCTTTGTGAAAATTATTTAATTTTCAAAGAACTAGATTTTGGTTTTGTTGACCTCTGGATAGTCTTTTTGGTTTCTAGGTTATTTATTTCTTCTTTTATTTTTGTAATATCTTGTCTTCTGCTGGGTTTTGGGTTTTGTTGCTCTTTTCCTAATTTTTTGAGTTGGTAGATTAGGTTGTTTTTTTGGTTAGTTTCTTGGTTTTTGATATGGGCCTGCATTGCTATGAACCTTCCTCTTGGATATGCTTTTGCTGTGTCCCAGACATTTTGGAATGTTGCGTCTTCATCATTTGTTTTGAAGTAAGTTTTAATTTCTTCTTTAATTTCTTCAGTTACCCATTCTTCACTTAGTAGCATGCTGTTCAGTCTCCAAGTGTTTGATGTTCTTCTTGCTTTCTTTTCATTGTTGATTTCTAGTTTGACACCTTTATGGTTTGAGAAAAAAATCGGTATTTTAATATTTGTGTTTTTTTTTTAATTTTAAAATTTATTTATATATAAATTTCACATCATTGCAATCCCAGGGATTTACCCTGCCCCACCCTCCCCTCCCATCTCCTTCCTTTCCCTCCTGCCCATAGCTGTGTGCTTCAGTTTGGTGCTTAGCTTGTTTTGTCTTTTCCTCATGGCTTTTGTTTACTTTTTTTCATTATGTCCCATATATTAGTGAAACCATTTGACTTCTGTCTTTCTCTTTTTGACTTGCTTCTGCTAGTATGATTCCTTCTAAGTACATCCATGTTGTCATACAGTCATCAAATTTGTCATTTTTAATTGATGAGTAATATTCCATAGTGTATATATATATATCACATTTTTTTCATGCAGTCATCTGTTTTGGGGCATTTAGGTTGCTTCCATGACCTTGCAATTATAAATAGTGCTGCGGTAAACATCCGAGCACAGGTGTCCCTTTGTACCCACACTGAGGTCTCTTTTGGGTAGATTCCCAAGAGAGCAATTGCTCAGTCAAATGGTAGTTCCATTTTCATTAATTTCAAGGTCCTCCACACAGCTTTCCATAGAGGTTGGACCAGTTTACATTCCCACCAGCAGTGTAAGAGTGTTCCTTTTTCTCCACATCCTCACCAGCATTTGTTGTTGCTATTCATTGGTTGTGGGCCATTCTTACTGGTGTAAGGTGGTATCTCATTATGGTTTTGATTTGCATTTCCCTTATTGCTAGTGATATTGAGCAATTTTTCATGTGTCTGTTGGCCATTTGTCTTTCCTCTTTGGAGAAGTGTCTTTTTAATTCTCCCCATTTTTTGATTGGGCTTTTTATTTTGCTTTTGTTCAGTTGTGTGAGTTATTTGTGGATCTTCGTTATTAAACCCTTATCATTATTGTGGAGGGCAAATTTTTTTTCCCATTCGGTTGGGCATCTTTTAGTTTTTTCTGTTGTTTCTTTTGCTGTACAGAAGCTTTTTAGTTTGATGTAGTCCCATCTGTTTATGTTTTCCTTCATTTTTTCTGTCTGTAGATGCTTCCAGAAAGGGATTTCTGAATTGTAATTCCTGGAGGGTTTTACCCAAGTTTTCCTCTATGTAATTATGGTTTCAGGTCTGACCTCTAAGTCTTTTATCCATTTTGAGTTGATTTTTGTACCTGGTGTGAGGGAGTTGTCTTGGTCCATTTTTTTGCATGTCTTAGTCCAATTTTCCCAGCACCATATAAATATGGGACACTTCATGAATTTGTGTGTCATCCTAGCACAGGGGCCATGCTAATCTTCTCTGTATTGTTCCAATTTTAGTGTATGTGCTGATGAAGCGAGCACTAATCTTTGTGTATTTATTCATGTTTGCCTTGTGGCCTAATATGTGGTCAATTTTAGAAAATTATTCATGTGCATTTGAGAAGAAGGTGTATTCTTTTCCTTGTGTGTGTAGTATTTTGTAGATATGTATTAGGTCCATTTTGTCTAGGTATTCTTTTAAGGCTTTTGTGTCCTTGTGTAGCTTTTGATTTTTTTGATCTGTCCTTTGTTAAGAGTAGGTGTTGAAGTCTCCTAGTACATATGTGTTTTCCTCTATATTTGTTTTCAGTTCTCTTAACAGCTGTCTTATGAATCTTGGTGCACCCTCATTTGGTGAGTATATGTTGATAATTACTATGTCTTTTTGGTGGGTTGACTCTTGAACCATTAGGTAGTGACCTTCTTACCCTTTGTTACTTTATTTTGAAATCTGCTTTGTCTGCTATAAGTATGGCTACCCCTGCCTTTTTTTGGGGGGTGGGGGCATGCTTGTAGAATTGTTTTCCATCCTTTTACCTTCAATCTATGCTAGTCTTTTAGGATCAGATGTGTTTCTTGGAGGCAGCAGAATGTTGGGGTCTGTCTTTTAATGCAGTCTGCAACTCTGTGTCTTCTGACTGATGAGTTTAGCCCATTGACATTTAGAGTAATTATTGATGTGTGAGGTTCTAACAATGGGTTCCTGGTGGTCATTTGGGGTTCTATTTTAGTTTCTTCTTTCTTTTCTTTTTATTATTCTTTCTTTTTATTATTCTGCGGGTTTTGGTTTTAGGGCTTCTTGGAGAAGTTCTTGGAGTGGGGATTTGGTGGTGGTAAATTTCTGGAGGCTTTGTCTCCAGAAGATAAGGTTCTAATTTTTCCTTAATAAAGGAAGTACAGTTTTGCTGGGTAGCGTATTCTTGGTTGGCACTTTTTGTCTTGGAGTGTTTTGAAGATGTGGCCCTATTCCCTCCTTGCTTGGAGTGTCTCTTTTGAGAAATCTGAGGTCAGTCTGATCGGTTTTCCTTTGTAGGTTATCTATTTCCTCTCTTTTGTTATTCTCATAATTTTTCTTTATCTTTTGCTCTTTAAAGTTTTACTACGATGTGTCTTGCTGTGTTTCTTCATTCATTAAAGTAGTTTGGTGTCCTTTTTGCTACTTGTATGTCTATTTTCATTTGTTCAGGTTTGGAAAATTCTCCTCCATTATTTCATTGAAAAACCTTTCAGGTCCTACATCTCTTTTCCTACTGGGATTCCAATTACTCTTGTATTTGTTTTCTTTAGGGTATCTGACCGACCTCTGATTTTTTTCTTCTGTCTTATTTTTTCTCTCTCTTTCTTCATCCTCTCTACTTCTGTATCTTCTAGTGTGCTGAGTCGTTCTCTATTTCTTCTAACCTGCTTTCCTGGCTTTCCCCTGAATTTTTGAGTTCTTCTATTGCTCCTCTTACACACCATATCTCCTGCAGCTTCTTATTTAGGGCTTCAATTACATTTTTTTGTTCAACAATGATATTGCTCATTTTGCTGCATTCTTTTCTATATTTTTCTGCTACTTCTTTTAGTTCATTGAAAGATTCTAACTCTAGCTTCCACCTCCCCCACCTTTCTTGGCCTCTTTTGAGTGATTTTATCACATTGATTCTGAATTCTTTGTCCGACATATGAAGCATTTCTTCTATGCCATACATGTTGGTTTCTGCAGATTGTTTATCCTTTGTTGGTGAGTTACTTTTCTTAGGATTTGCTTGAGCATTTGTATTCTTCCTCCTTCCTGTGTTTTCCTTTCGAATTTGCTCTATGTATTGAGTGACTACTATTCTAGTATTAGATGACATGTTGAAGCCTATCTAGTTGTGGTTAACTCTGCCTTTGTGCTTTTGCTGCTGTGGTGATTGTATCTTGTTTCCATTGCCTATTTTGAGGGACAAGTTGCTTTTCAGAGAGTGGATGTGGTGATTAAATGTGGTTTCTATTGTACTGTCTGTCTTCTTTTTTTGTTGTTTCTCCTCTTTTGGATTGATGGGTCTTAAATATTTTTTTAGTGCCTCCGAGTGTCTAGAGCTTGTCTTATAATCCTTTTTGATTGGGGTGTCTTGACACTATTTGGTAGTGAGAGTCCTTGTTTCTCTAGTCTGATTATGGGCTGCTGGGGTCGAGCACTTCACTGCTAATTTGTCTTTCCCTGGGCCAGTAAAACTCAGTCTGCACCTAGTCTGAATAGCCGAGGCCCATTCGTTGCAAAGCTTGCAGGCCCCATTCTTTCTCCCAGGTGCATTACCTTGGCAACTGGAAGTAGTCTGGTGCTAGCTGGAACCCTCACCTGAGCCCCACCAGGCTGCTGGGGTGTGAGCTCTTCGCCAAGTTGAATTTCCCTGGGGCAGTAAAACTCAGTCTGCCTCAATTGGTGTCTTTTAACCTTGTTTCATAAGCTACAGGTAAAGGAAAATGAACTTTAAAAAGGAAATACATAGTTTCAGAGAGAATTTAGAGAAACCATAAAGGAGGCAGTATTTTCTCAGCTCAAAAAATAAAACTACATCTCAACTCCAGTATCTCTTGCAGAACATTATCACAAATTACAAGAGGGCAAAAAATCAAATCCTGATGTTGTGAGAAGGATGTGGCTTCATGGTATATATGAACCCAGAATGTGGCCATAAATCATTTTTAAACATCTCAGAAGATTTGATGTAGCATGTCATAGGTCATTTAGATAAAAAAGGCATCAAAGATCTTAAGAGTATGTCTTAGAGATCCTCTCTGTTACACAGAGTTTCTGAAATATCTCAAGGGCTTTATCCCATAGGAGTCTTAAAGGATACCCACAATAGAACAGGCATATTTCAAAAACTTTTACGCATGTAACATTTATCTCATTCAGTGAATTACAATGAAATTTAGAAAATCCAAAAAAATTTAAGAGAACTATATTGGCAGAATACACAGCCAGCCTAATGAAATAGTTCAGCTAAAAAGAGAGCTTTGCATTCTCCAAATTTCAGTGAACTGGACACATACTGAAATGACATCTCAGGTGAATACATAGGTTATTTCTGAGGAAAAAGAAAGTGATTTAAAGGGTAACGTCACAAGTATACAGCAGTGGCTGACAAACCATAGTCTATACATCAAATTGGGGTGGTGGTCTGATCTTACATCAGCAAACTAAGAATAGTTTTACACTATTAAAAGGCTGTTAACAACAACAACAAACCCCAACAGTCTATATTGTCAAGCAAAGACTAAATATTTACTATTTGGCACTCTATAGAAAGGTTCATTGACCTAAGAAAAGGTTCATTATCCTTTATCTAGGGATAAAGTCAAGAAACTTGGGACATTATTCCCAGGGAGCCATAAAGGGTGTTATCATGAAACTTGTATTATGGTTTTGGATTGGTACTGGCTTGTCCCTATTGAGGTTGATTTATACCTATGTCACCATTTTGTGTTGAAGTGCAGAAAACTTTTTTGTTCATTGGTATTCATATCAAAAGGAACCATACCCAAGGAATAGCATAACTGAGGTAGGAGTTTCATTTACACATGATTAGATAATGTGAATCTTGCACCTGTGCCTGATATAAAGGGATAGATTTTTGGGCTGAAGGTAAAGTGAGGGGCTGAGTATAATTCTTACTCATAGGAAAACTGTAAATTGCCTGAAGAATGACCATGGGAATTTCAACACATGCTTGCAAACTATTTTATACTCCTTCAATAGAGAGACGGGCTTTGTCTGCCCTCATGGAATCTGGGAAGACTTGTATCTGCTCCCATCTATAGAGTATATCAGCTTTTACTTCATGGATTCCAAGATTAGGTCAAAAAGTTCAAATGGTTTCTGCCTCGTTTATTTGGAAGGCTGACTCTGAGAAAAAGACTTGGATATAGTAAGGATTTTTATTGAGTTAAGACCCTGCCAATCTGGAGAGGATTGCAAGCGTCATCCTGACATTCTCTGAGCTCATACTTCTTTTCAAGACTCCAGATAATTGGGGAGATTTTCTTAGACCATCCAAACCCATCCACCCACCAGTTGAATAACAAGGATGTCAAGAGGACATATATAATCCATCAGCCAAATTCTTACTGAATTTATGACCCATGTAATTTGTGAGGTCTAATATGTTGTTTTAAGCAAGTGTGTTTTGTAGTATTTAGTTAAGCAGTAACAGACAGCTTGAGCAGTACACTATATATATATTTAGGATATACTCTCTGGTGGGGTTTACTTTGGTCCCTGGAATATCAGCAAATGTGACACAAACAGAAGATGGACTAACACTTGCAAGACCAGGGTTCTATTCCCTTACACCTCAGTCATCACCATGAGAAGATATTCCTGGGTCAGCAGGCTGGCAGGTAAGAGACATACCAGCAAACAGAGGACCCAGTTGTTCCTGTTATCTGGGTCAGCTCCTACATAAATGGCCACTCAGGTGACAAACAAATGAATGACTCCAGACAGGACTAGAAGGAACATTCAGCAATCTAGCTGAAACCATGAGCTGTGAAACTTGAATGAAATAGTATTTTTTTATCTTAAGCCACTGATTTTGGAGGGGTGGTGGTGGTGTGTGATTTGTACCATTTTCAATAGTAATAGTCAGTCCAATGAAGATTTTTACTTCAGGGCACATCCCTAAAAATAAAAGAACACAGTTTCCACTGTACAGTTTTGTGCATGGCTCTGAAAGCATGTGGCGTATTTCATCTACTAATTTTTTCTTATGATATCCTTTCCTTCCAGAATTTTCTTTGTACTCTTTCCACTTCTCCCAATCCTGCACATTCTTATCAGCCTCTCTTAAATTCTGCAACCCTAAAATCAACCTAGATTACACTATCTCATGGTAACCTTACCTCTGAGTCCTATAGAATTTACTTTCTCCGCAATCTCTTGCAAATTGATTGCATGTTGCTTTGAGAAACTACTTAACTTACTCTTGTGTTTCATTATTCCCTACCTATATTTTTAGACCTCTGAAGGATGTATCTTGTGTCTTCTTGCATCTCACCCTTCATCCTGGCCCCTACAGCAGGCAGCCCAGTTTCACACACATAGCAGATGTTAAGTAAGCTTAAGAAGAAAGTGAAGAACAAGTCATAGGTTTTGAAAGAGTCTTAGGCAGAAAGAGGCAACAGAATATACATTTTATAACACTCCTAGTCATTTTCTAGCATCTCAAATTTGAAAGAATAATAGAACTCTTTATGGATGATAATTGAGCAATTTGGTCTAGGGTCAGGGGGTGGGAGGGAAATCTGCTGAAATCTTGATTGGTTTCAGTGAATCACAGTTTTTATGGGTAGAAAGGTATTAAACAATTGCTGTCAGGCTTGACTATCTGCCAAATGACTGATCATAATGGCATAGTTGTATTTCCCAACTTGGAGGTTTTGCAAGTCATTAATAAACTGTGCAACATTTACCAGGTGTTTGGTTAAAGTATGCTTATATAAAGAGTTTGCAAATATTTATATTCTACAGAAATCCTCCCACTGTATTTAGAGTTAAGACAGAAGAGTCATTTTCTTTTAAAAGATTGTATTTCTGATGAAACGGCATTGTGTTTCCAAGAATCATAAAGAGAAGCATTACTATGCATTTTCTCTTTGTCTCAACTTTCCCCCAAGGAAATTATATCTGAGGAGGCTGAATTAGAGCAAATAATCAACTGCAAAAATCATATTTTAGCGATAATGTTCTATATCTGATTTTTCTCTTTAAAAGGAGCAATAGGAAATAACTTATTCAAGCATTTGTTGTGAAAGAATAGTCTTCATACCCAATCTACTTTAATTCCAACTGCAAAGAGAGGCAAACATCATTATTTATCATTTCTCATACCTTTGAAATAGGAGTCTCTGTACATGGCTTTTATGTCTGGATATAAGTCAGTCCTTACATCCAGATATTAAAAATGAAGATAAATGTATATTCCATACTGAAACAGTTTAGTAGCATAGGAATAGCATTGGGAAGTGGAGTGGTAAAACCTAAGGTCTATTAAAGGATGAGAGTAATTCCTTTCATATTAACCGTCAAAAAAAAAAAAATCAAAAACCTGGCACTGCTCAAGCAGTGGCATAAAATGGCAGGTCTGACTAACCCTATACATAAAGAAAGTTGTAATTAAAAGGACATGTCTAAGGTCAGATACCATTGCTTTCTTGACCTAGTGAGGACACAGACCAGACCAACTTATTACCCCTTACATAGAGTGGGGCATGCAACACTAAAGCTGATTACTTTACACCCATGAACAGCTACATAGATTTTTTTTTTAAAAAAAGATTGGTTCTCCATGCCAATTAAACTAGTAAAACTTGCATGTCAAAGTAAGAAGCCTATCAGGACTGAGTGCATGGATGAGGAGGTCCAAGTGAGGTCTTTGCCCTGAACTGACTGCAGTTTGCTTGTGTGACAGCACCGCCTAGAGGAGCTCAAAACAACTGCAAGAGTCAAATGGAAAAATAGGGGCCAGCTCTTAAAGGCTAAGGTTCACATTAGGGCACAGAAGAAAAAGTCCTACACAGATATTTCTATTAAAGACTATTTTACAATGTGTGTGCGTATGTGTGTGCGTATGTATGTGCTTACACCTAACATTTTATTATTTAACTGGTACCACTCATACAAGTAATGAACCGTATTCACCATGCTCACCCTCCTAACAGTTTCCGTAAAACCACTATAAAAAATTGGATGACCCTGTTGCAAGGTATTGTTTTCTGTCGATTGTTACCATCAATCAAGTGGCTTATGCTGTGAAAATGACATGAGAGGAAAAAGGACTCTTGACCCAAGGTTATAATTAGCTGAAAATATTAAAGGAAATCTGGAGAGTCTCCATTTTGTTCAAGATGAGCAAACCTCAGAGCTGATTTTTATTTAGGTTTTGAAAGATTTAGGAGATTTTGTTTTGTCTATGGTCTGCAGTCATCATTCTCCTCTAGGATAAACAGGCTCCTTTGCTAAGTGTGTTGTAAGGATGAGTTATCCAATCTGCCCACATAAGTCAAAGAAGCAAACCTCCAGGGCACATTCCACACGCAGAAGTGGCAACTCACAAGTCGAGATCTGCCTGTTTTGTGCTACAACTTTAGGGAGGGCTTCATCCCGCCAATAGACCCTGAGGCCTCTGATGACTCAAAAGTCTCAGCCATTAACTCTCTCTTGGTATTCTCATTCATCTCCTGTGGTTTCCCCACTTTCACTTTAAAGTTTCTGGAGATATTTCTTTTTGCACAATGAAGAACAGACACCAGTGCTCTGTGTTATAAAAGGAGAATAGGCTTTTCTTTCCATCAGATTAGGGAAGCTCCAATTGTTTAATAATAGTTCCTTCTGATATGAAATCAAGGAGGCAGTGTGCAGTGCCAACCGTCCCTCCAAACCACAGCCAGCTCTCATTATATAATGCATGTTGGGAAAGACAGAAAATGTTGCACAAAGAGCTTGATAATTCTATTATTATTCA
This sequence comes from Uropsilus gracilis, assembly GCA_004024945.1. NCBI lineage: Eukaryota > Metazoa > Chordata > Mammalia > Eulipotyphla > Talpidae > Uropsilus > Uropsilus gracilis. Next base: position 17,312 of record PVHY01005466.1, read on the forward strand.
TTAAATTAATATTACTGTTAACCACAATTATATTACATTCATCAAACTGGGGGAAATTTAGATCAACAGGCATTTGTATTTCTTTTTCAAAGTATTTTACTCAAATTCTGGCAAAGAATAATCAGCGACACTACACTTTTACTTAGGAGATCTGCAGTGTGCCCTGGGGAGTCAGTTGGAATGAAGGAAATCTTTAAGCTTGGCCAGAATCAAATAACAAAGATGAGGTTTCATCTAAAATAACATTTAGCTGTTGAACTGAATGTCGCAGCTGCCAAAACTCCAGATTGAAGGGACTGTTCTCTGTGAAAATCAAACCATCTAGTGGTGTTCGATTTCATTCATGTGGGCTTGGTGATAGCCTCCCCAGAACTGCCCGGGATAATCAGAACTATGGGATCCTGGATGACCCTTGAGCCCCATTTCACCCCACTTTACCTTCCAAACTTGTTTCTCCCCCAAATCTCCATTCATCTTTTTTCTTTCACCTCACAAATACTTAATATCTGTATTTACTAGGAAAGTAACATGTATGTATTGTTTGTAGTTCTGAAAGACACAAATTCGATTTTGATGGTTCCATCAAACTTATGCATTTTGAGTTTCCAGTTCTCAGATTATCTGGAGGTGATGCTGGATTTTTTCCCCCTTTATTTTCTCAATCTGGGAAAGAACTACAGCAGTTGAAATTTTCTAAATATCTCTTTTTCCCCCCTCATAGAGCTAAGATTATTTTCCCTCATGGGAGCTAGGTCAAAGAGATGTGGTAAACAAATGTGTATGTCCTCTGTGAAAATCCAGTTTCCCCAAAGTGACTGTTAATTCCTTCTTTCAAGAAGGAGCCAGTCCTTTTCCTTAGGCTTCCTTACATCTCCCTACTGCTAGGACTGGCCACGTAGTAATTGCTCAGCAAATGTTTATTGAGGAAATTAATGAGCACTAATTTAAAGATAATTGAGCAATTAGTAGGTAATGATTTGTAAATTAGGAATTTATAATAAACTACAAAATATTTAGCTAATCGGTAAATAATTAAACTTCAATCGAGATAACAATGAAATATTCAGTAAGCAAACAAATTACTAGAACAAAAGAGACCCAGCTAAAAATGAAAGGTCTGGACTACAGAATATTTGCAATGGAAAGAAACACTAGTTTCAAATACTCTAATACATAAATGGGTGCTGAAATAAAATTAGATAAATTAGTGAGCAGTACAATTCACCATGCTATCTTGCATAATAACCTATCATTAACAAAGATTTCTTAATATTCAGCTGCTAAATACCTACTTTAGAATCTTACTGTTAAAACTTACATGAGAGATTCTCTAATCAAGCCCTATTTCAGAAGGCTCACCTGTCCTAGTTTACTTGACTAACGTTTAGCTGGCCTTCTCTCCAACTTATTCTTTTCCCTTCTTTGTCTTCTGTCCTTTAGCCTGCCATGAACTCAATTTCTATTTGAATTATTGAGTAGGTACTATATCTTCAGTGCCTACCAAGTATCACTTCTATGTACTAAGCCAATTTTTGTAAATTAAGAGGGAGTGGGTCCCAAGAAAATGAGGTGTATTCGTAACACTTATCCTTTTAACCTAAGTAGTTTCAAAGACAGGCACTATGCTATCGATTACCTTCTAGATCTGACCTGGTTTTACCTTTAGTGGCGTATGCAGTCATTGTTTCTACTTTAACTGCTTCCAAGAAGCACAGTAGAGAACTGTTTGGAGTTTTGATTTCTTTCCTAGCCTTATTTTTAAATGTATTAAGAAAATGCAACTCAAATGCATGAAGCTGAGTGGATGAAGAAGGGACCATACAAAGCACAACAACTTCTAAAAGTTGAACTGTTCCCTAAATAGAAAGCACAAAAACACGATAAGATAGTTTTCTGACCAGGAAACAAGCCTTTGCCACAACAGCCCCCAATGTATGATCAAAGAGACATTTCAGCAGAACACGAGTTTTTCCATGGTTGCTAGTCTATCTGTCCCTGACATTTTGCTAATTAGCTCAAGAAAGGGCTTCAGTATAATTTTCTGTTTCCTTCTATTTCTAGTTAAAGGTAACGGTATCTCTGGTTGAATAACAGCTTCATATGAAATGATCCTGTGGGACCATGCTTGGGATATAAATCACTCTGAAGTTCTGCATCTCCGAAGACAGAGGCCTCCCCCATAGCTCTGCACGTTCTGTAATAACGACCACTACAGAAGATCCTATAATAGGCAAACGTGTCTGTGCTGAGCGTTTAATTACTAGGTGTAAAATAAGCTAGGGGACCTAAGGCAGGAGTTGCCTTGCACTGGAAGCAGCTCTGCAGGCTTAGGTGTCAGGGCAGCTGAGTACTGCCACCTACTGGCCATGTGGTCTGGGCCACCTTCGCAAGTTTTCTAAACTTCAGATTCATCAGAAAGGACATTCACACTAACGTTCAATCTATAAGGCTCTGAAGTTGGATGATGCATATGAAATATCACTTTATAAACCGATAAATTGATGCAAATATTCATGGGCTATTTCTTATGAGTAAGAAAATGTTAAGTTTCTAGGGACACCCTCAGCATAGTTAACACACATTCAGGAAACTGTTCAGAGCGATTTCTATTTCACCTTCTATTTTCCTCCTATGGTCTACAGTGGCACTTTTGACTGCACTCAGCTTTGACTCTGTTCTACGTTCCACAGCTGTCTACACAGGTTGGGAGAGACCAATCTTTGTGACTCAAACTTAGTGGGAGCACACTTTGCCAAAACAGAGGTAATATTCCTCATTTCTCTTGATTCATCTATTCATCATAGTGAATTTACTAGCAAAAGGCAGATTTTGGGTTAAGGGCCTTCTGGAATGATGACAGCAGTTCCATCTTTCTCTCCTCCGAACAGACCACAGCATCCTCTGAAAGAGTCAGAAAGAAGGAAGCTGTGGCTAAACATGCAAATGTTCAGCAGTGCTCACAGTAGGTGCTTTCTCGAAGGCATGTGAATGTCCTCCAGTGCAGTGGCTACTCAGTGCCAACCACTTGGGAAAGACACTGGAAATTTAATAAATGTAAGAAAAAAAGGTGCAAGCTTCTCTTTTGGAGAAGTTCTGGGGAGGAGGAAAGAAGAAAGACAGATAAATTCTAAGAAATTGCACTGCCCCTAGGCCGCCACTGACAGAAGACAATTACAGGGATTTGGAGGCAGATTGTTCTGTTTCCTGATTTCCAGAGTGCTGGTTTCACTACTGTCACACAGCTAGGGCAAGGGTGAAGGAATCTGATCAGTATCAGAGGTACAGATCCCAGAGAAAGAAAACTGTAACTCTCATAAGTGAGGGCTACTGACATGAAGAAGAAGGTGCTTGTGAGTGCGATGTTCCACACATGTGAAGTGTGCATGAGAGAGAGAATTCAAAATACGACAAAGAATAAAGGTAGGGCATAGTCAGGGAAGGAGGGTCTGTATTGAATGGAGAAGCATATGGGACCCAGGATACAATTTATGTGGAAAGCAGAAATACAACATCCAAAGAATAACTGCTCAAGCAAAAGGAAATAAGGTGCATTCAACAGCTGACATAGCAATGTATTCACCATAAATTTCTATGTGCAAGAGAAACTATCCCACTCTCTATGGCACTTAGAGATGCTGTTCTTATAAATATGAATAAGGAAGGATGTGCATCAAAATGTTTGTTCTAGTGATTATTTCTGAATGTTGGAAGTGTGGGGAAATTTTACATATTTTCCTTTTTTCGTGGGTATTATATTTTCTACTTACTCCACATTGAATATAGAAAAGAGTGATATATGTTTTAGAAAACTGTGACTTACAGATATCTCTTATAACCATCACTGAGAAACCATCACAGGGCTGGGGGAGGAAGAGGCCCTAACCAATTATACTCTGTGTGTCAAACTTGGCCTGCCACCTGGTTTTTGTCAATAAAGTTTTATTGGTATACTGCTTGCATAATACACAGATCTAGTAGATGTGACAAAGATCATATGATCTGCAAAGTCAAATGGCCCTATCTTGTCCCTTTCCAAAATAGTTTACCAACTCCCAGGATAGGAGATTCCTTCCACTGTTACTGGATTATCTGTTGCACTCTTCAAATTTTCGTACTTATGGAAGCCATAACTGCTGCATTTCAGCTTATCCATATGTAAAGAGAAGGAAAACTCATCTTACAGTTGTTAATGAATAAAGTGTTTACTCCACTGCCTCACACATTAGTAAACTCTTAAAAACATCATTCTGCTCTTTATCTACCTCCTTTATACAAGGCGCATCTTTCTACTTTAATATGAAATCAAACAAAATTGACATTTTTACCGGTCAAAATTGCTCAATAGTAGTAATTTTAACTTCAGTCACTCATGGGTCTCATTTCTTTGGTATAAATTTTAATCTCTGAGAGCGTACCAATGTCATTTATGTAGTGTTGGATTAGCTCATTGTCATGAAGGACTGGGAACTCAAAATCCCGCATTGCTGGCCCTAAATCAAGACATTTGGAAGCCTGAGACACAATGCCTATGTATGCATTAATGCTTAGAGTATGCATTATGCTCTATTACTTCTGAAACAGAGGCAAATGAGCACTGAGTGTGGAAGTGCAGAAACTCAGGTGACAGATCCTAAGTTTCTGCCGGTTGCCTTAAAGAGAAGGGTTTTGGATAAAGGACATTCTTCTTACCCTACAAATAGCACTTGTCCTTGTATTTCAGCAGCCCCCCCCAAGCTCCCACTTACTTTGGCAACCATTCTTGGCACTGAGGAGAGATCAGAAACAGCTGCCAAACACCCCTGGCAAGACCTGCCTAAGAGAAATATGGGACTCACACCCCCAAAATTTCAAGAGTCTGTCATTTAGTACACTTGGAAATGACAATTTAGAGCTTCGAACAGATTCAAAATAGAGGTCCTCACAAAAAGTAAAATGGGGTTTCTCCAAGAATGAGACAAGAAGACAGATTTGAATGCCAATGGAATGTAATTACAAGAAGCTCCAGATAGGAATGTATAGGATGGGCTTCATGAAAAGAAGGCAAATCAAGAAACTGAAGGACTAATCAAAGGACCCTTATCAACGGAAATGAAGAAAGACTTCAAGTTCAGTGCTAAGCCTATCAAAGAAAGAACAAACTCAATTTAATCCAATCAACACTTTTTTAATGCCTATTTCATGCCAGACACTGGGTTAACACAGCTAGAGATGGTATGATAAATCAGATGCTATTTCTTCCCTAAAGGAGATCCAAGGCTGGTGGAAAGGAGATAAACATGTTACCAAATAAAGTTAATAAAATGTGATAAGTACTATTATATTAACAATAGTAGTTGTCATTCATTCATGGCTGCAAAGGGGAAAAAATGTAGAGCTGATAATAAATGGAGGATAGAATCCTGCTTGGAAAGACCTAGGAGGGGAAGTAAATATACTTTAACACAGGCCTTGAAAATGGTTAAAAGTCTGCATTGGCTTCTAGGGCAGAGATGAGTGACCCGTTGCAATTTCAGGAGAGGATGGATGGGAGGACTGTGTGGACATGAAGTTGAGGAATGATTATAAGGGGCCTCATATGCTTAGCTGAAGAATTTAGATGTTATCCAGCAGGCACTCTATCTTTTTAAACTGGAAGTGACCTGATTAAGTCTGGTTTAAAAAGAAAAAAGAATAACTGCCTTCCAGGACAGTCATAAAAATATGGCATAAAGTGAAGGATCATAAAAGATTGCTTGCTTGGAGACAGGTTATGAAGACTAGACCAGAATGACGCAAGCAAGTAAAGGAAGGAGCCGATGGATGCTGGATATAACTTTCACTTTTTGAACTGAAATGCAGACATGGAGGCTGAGTGTCTGAAGCCTCAAAAGAAACAACAGATGAACAAAATCATGTAGTGGAAGGAGAGAGAATAAGGTAGGCCAGAGTGGAGCACAGGTTCAGGTATTGGCCTTGAGAGAAACTTGAGAGAGAGACTCTCTTTTCCTTAGAAATTGTGGAAGTGGGCAAGGAGGGGTAACAATGAAGTTGCCAGGAAGAATGTTAAGGAAATTCATCATCATTGCTGTCTACTCTCAGAATAATGAGTGGGGAGGAGGACAGATGGGGGAATTTGTGGAAAGGGGAACAGGTGGCAAACCAACTCCAGTGACCGGGAAAGAGAAGAAATGAGGTAAAAAAGAAGTACAAAATAGCCTCAGTATCTACTCTCACCAGCACATTTGATTTTTTTTTTTCTGAGTGTGCTCTGTGCTAGCCACTCACTCATAGTTAATGACGCAATATCAAGAACAAGGGCTGAATGACAACGAAGGGAGGAAAATGTAATTTCCTTCACCTTATCTCAATCTCCCCTTTTGATCTATCTCTACCTCCACTGCTATTCCTGCCTCAGGATTGAACACCTAGTGCTTTCAGGGCTCAGGCATATAAAAACAAGCATGAGACTAGGAGTCTGTAGTACTAGGGGGTAGTGCCACTCAGAAGTTGTTTTGGTTCATTTCTAAATTTTCTGATGGTCAAAGAAAATATACAAACACAACTTGATATTTTAGGAACTTACTTTCCTAAACTTGAAGGATAAATTGAGCTTCTTCCTTCAAGCATACTTCTCAGCCAGTCAGGCCTAGTGGTATGCGTTCCTTCTCCAGCATAGGAATACTTGGGCTATTCCAATGTTACTTTCTGCATCACTTAATTAAATTTATGATGCTGTATTTCACAGCACAGAGATCAAGACATGATCTCTAAAATCAGACAGTGATGGGTTAAAATTCTGCCTTTAACAATCTCAGATTCATCTGATAAGAAAGCAGGTTTTTGAGCCTCATTTTTGTTGTTTGTAAGACAGGGAATAACATTAACTTACAGGGCCAGTGTGCAGATAAAATTAAATAATGTATGCAAGGTACTTCCTAGAGTGCTTGGTGTGTAAACACTCAATAAATATTCAAAAATATATACGGGTTTCTCTAACATGATTATAATTTCCTTAAGGGTAAGAAATGCATATTCTGAATTCTTTATATTGTGTAACTAGAGAAATGTCTTGGGAGTGTTCAATGCTAAGTACATGTTTGGTACTTCAGCAGATCTTTTTTTTTTTTTTTTTAACAATATCATTATGACTTAAACATGCACTGGGCAGAGCAAAACTTTGGTGGACTAGGGGAATTGAAGCTGACAGGTTTTAGGAACCTAATTAGAGAACTGAGATACAGGATTCCCTGCTATGCAAATAATAAAACATTCTTAATGAAACCTTTCCCAGCCAAAATGGCATAAAGTGAAGAAGCAATTACTATTAACTTCGATGAAAAACATATTTTATAGTTCTTGTATCCCCAAAATAACCTACCATACACCAAATAATACATAAACCTAAAATAACACTAACCTATAGTAAAATTAGGGCTGTAAGGATACTACACCATGTGCAGAAAGTAATTTCTGGGGAAGTAATTTGGGGGGGCACTCGCTGCTTCTAGAATGGTGGCTGTAAAACAAAGTGATTTTGCTTTTGTTAGAAGAGAAAAAACCCTCTCCCAATTTCTTTCAGTGAGTTAAAACAGACACGAATGTAGGTGTTTTATAAATGCATAGTGGTATAATGCAAATGTTCAGTAAGAAGGGAATATTCATATTCTTAAACAACAGAAACAAAAAAACTACAAACTGACATATAACTGATAGAAATATATATATAGCATATATACACACAGAATTACATACATACATGTAGGAATCTAATTACTACTCACATAGTAATTTCTATACTTTGCTCCTCATGGCCTTTGTATGAAGTCCACACCATTACAGCTCAATAACAACAATAACTTTACCACATCATATTTTACAGAGTACAGATCATTTTAGAGACAAACCTATCATTTTTAGATGCTTTAGATATACGTGAAACTGAGGCTCAGACAGGGTAAATGGTCAAGGTCACACAGTGAATAAGAGGTGGAAGAACTCCAGCACAGGACTCCAAGGTCCTCACATTCTCTTAACTCTAAGGTGGAAGGTATCACTCTCTACGGTATGCAGATTGTCAAGGGCACAGAAATACTCAGCTGAGATATAGCTTACAGTAAACATGGGAATGAAAAAATACGATCTAATAAGATATTGAATGAGGAACATGAGCGTCCAAATGCAGTGTCCTTAAGCGACTCTGGCCAGGATCCCTTGAGGAGAGCTGTATGTCATCAGAAGAGGGCCACAGTTGCTTCCAAGTCCTTGCAATTATAAATAGTGCTGCAATAAACATCTGAGCACAGTTTTCCCTTAGTACCCACATTGAAGTCTCCATTGGGTAGATTCCCAGAAGAGCGATTGCTGGGTCATATGGTAATTCCATTTTCATTAATTTGAGGGTCCTCCACACAGCTTTCCATAGAGGTGGGACCAGTTTACATTCCCTCCAGCAGTGTAATAATGTCGGAAAACAGATGACTGGATGAAAAAAAATGTGGTATATACACACAATGGAATATTACTCATCAATTAAAAATGACAAATTGGATGATTTTATAACATGGATGAACTTAGAAGAATTCACATTAGCAGAAACAAGTAAAAAAAAAAAAGACAGAAACCAAATGGTTTCGCTACTAGATGGGACATGGGAAAGATAAACAAAAAGTCATGAAGAAAAGCCAAAGCAAGCCAACAACCAAATTAAAGTACACAACTTGGGGGAGGGGGTGGGACAGGTTGGGAACGGTCAGGGATGGGGGGTAAACCCCAGATCACAAAGATGTGAAATTTATATATAAATAAATTATTTTTTGAAAAAAGAAGAGGGCCATGGTATCTTAAATATATTCAAACCCACGCATGTGGGATCAGGTTTCCTCCATGACTAATAAGCGGCGTCAGGCCATCACATGCACGCAGCCATCCTTAGCTGAAGTGCTCTAAGACAGCACTGTTCCCAGTCCCTCACCGGTATGCACTGATACCAGTGTTGTCCTGAGTCCTGGGCTGTGTAAGGATGGGGACTCTGATTTGACAGCAAGAGAGCACGTGGCATATTAATTTTCAAGCCGGGGTTGGCAGCAAATCTCCAATTTGCTGCAGTCTGACTTCAACACTTTCCAAAAGCACACCAAATCAAAGCAAAACGGACTGCCAGAAAAATGAGCCAAGTCAAGAGTGAAAAAGGCAAATCAAATGGATACAGAAGTGAAAAAGCAAATGGGGACTTAAGCAAAACAGACCATACCAAATGGATACTCTGCTAGGGTGAAGATCTAGTCGTTCAAGGCCAGCAATGAGGGAAGCGGCTCTTTGCTCATGTCTGATTGAGCATCACGTCGCACTGCTCCAGGGACAAGGCAGGTGGTATAAAGGAGGAGGAGGAAGAGGAAAGTTCTGATTCTGGTCAAAAGTAAAGAACGAGACTGAGTTTGTTGGGACAAACCTTCCCTCTGCTCCTGGAGATTGGAGTGGAAAAACACACTCCCACCCATTTCTCACCCATTTCAGGCCTGACTCCAATTACTTCTGTGTAAGAAAGGTCACTTGCTGGACTCTTGCTGAGAAAGGGTCTTCTGAACACCCACAGCAATGTGCCTGAGTGTAATGTAACCAGTTCTCATCGCCAATTATAGGGCAAGCGTCCCGGTCATGGTGGCCATTGTCATGTAAGCATTGGGTGCACCAAATGCATAGGTTCCTCATTGGTTTTAGCAGCTATACAGACATATCAAGAAGGGCAGGGCAGGGCAGGGCAGGACAGGGTCAGGGCCAGGGCTAACTCCCCAGCAATCCTCACACTTTCTCTGGGCCCTCTCTCTGGCATCCTCTCATGCTCTTGCATCCTGGTTGAGTGAATGCTCCCTTGTACCCTGTTTATCCCTTCCCTGCTAGGACCAGATGTGAACAATGTGCACACCCACTGGGCCACATACTCCACACAATCATGGGAAAGATGCAATACCCTAGGTTCTGGTTATAGGCTAATGGAGGAAAAAGCCTAAGCAAATCCGCTTACCCTGTACCTAGTATTTAACATCTTCTGTAATCTAAGAGGTTGCACGCCCTTGCACCAGTCCGTTAAGATCTGGGCCTCTGTTCTATCATGTCAATGACAGGAGTGCAATATCCTCCAGCCTGACATCAAGGATCAACAGTGGCCTCCTTTTCTATCTTTCTGCAATCAGAGCCAAGCATGGCCCACAAGGAACTGATTGGATGTATAGTATGAGCCAGAAATGATGCAAGAAACGTTTGCTGATCCCCTACAATGCACCAAATGCAAGGACACTCCTTCGTGTCCTTCCCAGGGTTTGAATGTCCTCACTGCCCAGGAAGTGGAGACCAACCAGGTGTTGGTCCCCAGGTGTTAAGTGTTCAGCTCCTGCACTTAACCTGAGTCACCCACTGAGTCTTGCTTTCAGCACAGACTTGCGAGATTATTGACAACTGCTCATTGGCTCACACTGAACAGCTGCAGGTGCAGATCTAGGTACCGGTGGGCATCCTTCCATACGAACAGCTGTGACAGTGGCCAGCAGTACTTCCTGCACATCGAGAGCCTCTGAGAAGCAACAGGCACTGATGACGAGGTCAGGTTTTCTGAGCAGGACTGAGCCATAGTTATTCTTTGATAAGAATCTTCCTTCTGGCTGGTCCCAGGCATGTCCCAGGTCTCAGAAGTCTTTATCTTGAGCTCTGCTATCTGCTCTGGCTGTGGAAAGGCAGTTCTGGTGAGCAGAGAACTGGATAAGAAACCAGAAAGTCAGTTTCTGGCCCCAAGTCTCTATTTCCCGGCTACAGAACTTAGGGAAAATTTGCCCTTCAGTCTAAGTTTCCCAAAGCAGAAAATGCACAAAAGTACAAAACCCAGGAAGGGTGTGCACTAGCTGTGCCAGTGGCTGGATGCCTACTTTAGAGGGAAAGTGTTCAGAGCCATTAATCTTTCTGATGATCTCAACCAAATGCTCCCAAAGGCTTGATCAGGAATGACAAATGATGTGGGTATGTTGATCTTCATTTGATTTCCATTCACAGTTCTCATTGAAAGGGGATATTTTCCTAGACCTCCCCCCACCCCCCAAAAATAAAAACAACCTTGCAGGACATCTAACATTTCCAACATTCAGAGTGGTGTCACTGTTATGAAGAATGCTGTTAAGTATCAAGGTGAGATCAGTAAGCTTTCCATCAAAAGGGGTTAAAAAGAATGAATAAACGCTGTTGTTGGAACACTGACTTGCAGTAAACAACTCATGCCTTCATGATGTCAGAAACTGCCATGCTGCTCATGAGTCAATACAAGCGTGTAGAGCTGTTCATACAAAAGACAACTAACAAAATAGGTAAAATGAGATTCACTATGCAGAGGGAAAACCAACACAGAAATTGTGCAGAAGCCAGGCTATGGTCCTTAACTCTGCCCACACTGTACTTATGTAGACTGGATTCTCACCCTATAGCACAGGAAGTAATTATGCCACTTGTTATTCCACTTCTAACACTTGTTAAATTCACACCCATTGGTCTCCATGGGCAACTCTCACGATAAGGAAATTCTAGGAAGACAAAAGCAGAAGGTGAAAAGTGGACCAGCTCAGCCGGGCACGGTGGCTCGTGCTTGTAAGCTTCAGCCTATGAAGCGGCCGGGGCTAGGGATCACGGTTCAAGTTCCGCCTGGGGCCCGTGGCGAGACCTCGTTCCAAAAAAAAAAATAGCTGGGTGTGGTGGTGCATGCCTGTAATCCCAGCTACCTGGGAAGCTGAGGCTGGGGATTGCTTGAGTCTATGGTACCCCGGGCAACAAGAGCCTGTGGTTCCACGGGCAAAAATAGCAAGACCTAGTCTCAAAAAAAAAAAAAAAAAAAGTGGACCAGTTCAAAGAAACCAGCTTGGAAGGAATGGTGTTAGCATGGGCACCCAGTTACCACCCAGCGGTCTGAAAGAGACAAAGTGGCTTCCCTGTTATGCTACAGCGTAAGTAGAACTGACCATTTTCTGGCTGCTATGTCTCAGTGGAATCATTTGAAAAGGGGAAAGAGGTACAAGTGGGAAGTGACTGAAGCATTAAAGGAAGCAGACGTATTATTTATTTGATAGGAGACCAGCAAGAAACACGACAAATCAACTGTGGCACTTGGAGGGGAGACCAGTGTGGCAACTACTCACTCCTACAAACATCTAGACATCGAAAAGGTTCCAGTGGTTGGTCTATGAGGCAGACTCTACAGTAACCTTTCGCACATTCAAAACAGCTTTTAAAAATAGTTTATATTCTGGGGGAGCTCTGAGTGCTTCACCCAGGAAAATCACTCTTTCAAGTTGGCAGGGAAAAGAACCCTTTACAGGTGGAGAGTTTGAAGCCGAAGGAGGTGAGTTGACTTTTGCAACCATCTCAGGAAGAATACCAGGCACAGCCAGGGGCTGAAATCGCCTCAAACCTGAAAAGATTTTCAACTGTGCATAAAAGAGAATCTGAAAGTTGCCTGTGAGCTGCCACCTGGCCCCAGAAGAGCTTCCTCATCAGCATTCCAAACCCGGTCCCAGAAAGCTGAGAAGAATCTTGCAAGCAAAGGAAAACAGACAAATTTCTTTCCTTCAAGCCTAATCTGATGATTTAAATCTATCTACCCTAATGCCTCTCAGGTGTTCCCACCATCTCATGTTTTTTAAAAGCACTTCTGCAGGGAGTGAACACTGGTAGCTGCTCTTCTGATTAAACACATCTGCCATGAAATAGCAGGTCTTTCTTGGACACTGTAAAATTCAAAGAATTCAAACAAGAACTTGGCAGAAGGTTTTGAATGTTGGTGGGTTAAGACAGATTTTAAGTTTTCTTCGATCAGAGAATGTGGGGAGAAAGTTTATCTAGAATAGATCCTTCAAAAGCATCCATATGAGAATATAGTGCAATTACCTGACAAAACATAAAAAAAAAATAAATAAACTGCCAAGGCTGAAGAGCAATTTTTAAAAAGCAAAAATGAAAAATGAACACTTATGTAAAGACAAAATTCCAAGTGACCAGAAAATAACTTTCAGGAAAAATGCAAATATAGAAGAAATTAATAAAGATTTTTAAGTCAGTGAGAAAACTGTTACAATGTGACAACTGGCACAAAGGAGAATCCAAATAACAAAGGTATAGACAGATCAAGAAGAGTGAAATAAAACTGTAAATGGATGTAATGTAACCAATCTCCAAAGCCAATTGTCTTTTTAAAAAATTATACACATATATATTTTTTTACATCACTGTCTACCCTCAGGTTCTCCCATCATCTTATCACCTGTGAGCCATCTTAATCTCTTGTGCCCATCCCTCCCTGATTTTACCCTCCCCACTCCTTGCTCTATGCTTCAGTTTTGTTGACAGTCTTAAAATTTTCTTGTCCATTTGTTTGTTTGCCCTGTATCCTTCATATAAGTGAAACCATCCAGTGTATCTTTTTCTTTCTGCCTTATTTCTGCTAACATGATTCCTTCCAGCTCCATCCATGTTGCTGAGAACTATGATTGATGAATAATATTCCACTGTGTACCGACGCCACTACTTTCTGATCCATTCGTCTGTTTCGGGGCATATGGGAAACATCAGACATCAGGCTCACCAATCTGTGTAGGTTCTTAACGGGTTTTAGCAGTTACACAGACATACCAGGCAAGACAGGGCAGGGCCAAGGAGCAAGAGCAGCACCCCGGCTCCCCAGGAATCTTCACTTATGTTCTCCGTGCTCGCTCTCTGGCATTCGCTCATGCTCTCTGTATCCCCTTATGACCCCTTTCCTAGCCCAGCTGTGCACACTTACACATGCACACACCCACTGGATTGCACTGTCATGAGGAAGATGCAACCCTCCAGGTGCAGCTTATATAGGCTAATGGAGGGAAGAGCCTGACTGACTCACTCACCCTACAATGGGGAGCCAAAACCCACCCATGGAAATTGGCTTGGGGAGTCATCTGAAGCTCTGTGGGGCAGAATTTGCATGGAAACAAGGAGACTTTCTGTCTTTGCACTGCTATCAGTTATTGATGGCATACAGAGTTGTAAACAGTTTGAAGAAGTGGAATTAGATAACCCACGATGTGTGCTTTTGATGATACACAGTTTTCCGCAGAAGCCCATATTTTCCCTGTCTAGAGGGTGGCATTGCTTATTTTCTGCTGTATTCCCCAGACCTAGTACAGAGTGGGTGCTCCATAAATAACTGCTAAGTGGACAAATGTGTACTATGCATGAGGCATTACATTAGTCCTTCCATGCATCATCCAGTTCAGTCTTCCCAACAACACTTTAAAAGAAATGTTCTCCACAAAAGGCTTCAAATTACAAAAGCAACCCTGAGTTAAAAGGAGAGAATGGAGGTATCATGTTACTGACTTCAAACAAGACTATAAAGCAACAGTATTAAAAACAATGTGATATTGGCACCAAAATACATGGATCAATGCAGAAGAATGAAAAGGCCAGAGGTAAACCCACATACATATCAGCACTAATCTTTGATAAAGCAGTTTATGGCCATAAAATGGGGAAAGACAGTCTCTTTAATAAATGGTGCTGGGAAAATGGAAAGCCACACTTAAAAGAAGTTGGATTATTTGCTAACACCATACACAAAAATAAACTCCAAATGGATTAAAGATTTATTTATAAGACCTGTAACAACAAAACACACAGAAGAAAACATGGGTGATATTTTCCATGATATCAACAATAAAGATAGTTTTGGTGACTTGACCCTTTTAGGCTGGGAATTCAAAACAAAAATAAACAATTGGGATTACCTCAAGTTTAAAAAGCTTCTATACAGCAAAAGAAAATAAAAGACAAATAGTTACACTTTTTGATGAGAGAAAATACATACATAATACATCATTGACAAAGGATTATATTTAAGACACAAAAAATTCATACAATTCAATACCAAAAAGACCAAATGATCCAATTAATAAATAGGCAGCAGATATATACAGATAGTTTACCAAAGAGAATATTCAGAAAGTCAAAAGACATGAAAAAAAGTTCACTTATTAAAAAGACCCCAACAAGAAGGCTTAGGAAGGATTTAGAGAAAAAAGAACCCTATTACATTGTTGGTGGGGATGTAAACTGGCATAACCACTATGAAAAATGATTTGGATTTCACTTAAATAACTGAAAATGAGAATGTCCAATTCCACTCTTGGGCAAATATCCACAGAATATTAAACCATAAATAAAAAAAACATATGTTCCACAATGTTTACAGTGGTTGTATACATAGTTAGTATGTGGAAGCAGCCTAAATACCTGTCAGTGAATGATTGGATCAGTAAGATATGGAATTGCTACAATGTGGAGTATTATATAGCTATGAGAAAGGATGAAATGCAGTCATTTTCAATAGCATGGAAAATATTTGAGTTTTACTGCAAAGCAAGTCAGTATGATAAAAACAAATACTGAACATTTACATACCAGACAATTTGATAATGTAAAACACTTTAAACAACCAGAGGACATCAATTAATACCCTGAATACCCTGAATTTATAAGGTGCAGAGGGGAAGGGACAGGGGAATACAGGAATGCTAGTGGGGGAGATGCTCTGAAAAGAATTAAATAAAGTAAATTTTGTTTCATGAAACACTAATTTGTGTGACATTGTGCAGCTAGCAGGCATCACAGGTTGGAGTAGAGGACTGAGGGGAGAGTTGAGTCAGGTCTGTGAGCAGAGACACCCATCTTTCTTCTTCTTTCTTTCTATGCAAACTATGCTTTTTTAAAAATTTGTTTTATTTTACATCATTATCTACCCCAGGGTTCTCCCATCATCTTATCACCCATGAACTTAGTCTTAGTCTTTTAGGCTTTTGTGCCCCTCCCACTCCTGCTCCCCCCTCTACTCCCCACCCCATGCTCCATGCTTCAATTTTGCTGAAAGTTAGCCAAGAATCTACCCACGGGTTACAAAAACTCTAATCCAAAAAGACACCTGTAATTGGCTGTTATTGCAGCACTATTTACAATAGCCAGGACATGCAAGCAACCCAAATGCCCCCAAATAGATGAATGGTACCAAAAGCTGTGTTATACGTACATGATGGAATACTATTCATCAATCAAAAAAGACAAACTTATGCCATTTGTGGCAACATGGATGGAGCTAGAAGGAATCATGCTAGCTGAAATAAGTCAGAAAGGAAAAGAGAAATACTGGGTAGTCTCACTTATACGAGGGATAAAGGGAAAACAAACATATAGACTCTGCACTTTTAAATAGGGTCTTACTATCATTGTATCACTGGCCTCTGAATCAAGGCATATTATATTCTGAGTATTGTAACACTGACAGAGCATGCTTCCTGGACCAGCAAAACAGTAGTGGTCCTGGCCTTAAGAAAATCAACCAACAGTGAACAGCAGTCCTCAGAAGAACCAGATTCTAAGCAAGAATGGCATGAGCATCTCCTACAGTCTTACAGATCAGCACTGGAGACCCACCAGTCCAGGCCCCCTCTCCCTCCACTTCCTTAAATGTCCTTGCCCCGGTTTTCCAGATAATACAGACATATGCAATACCTGTTTGCACGCATTGTTTGTTTTCACTGAAATTAGGGTGGGCGGCACGTGAGAAAACAGCAGCTAGCACGGCATGCTTACTGGCTCCATGGTCTACTTTACTGTGACTTTGATCTGCTTTCATAGCAACACGATGAGGTAGGTAGAGTCTGCTCTCCTCCTTACAGGCAAATAGGGCTGGAGGGCAACCAGTAAACACCACAGAACCACAGCATCGAGCTACTAATCTGGGCTTTGACCTGCACATGTAAATACTACTACCCCTAGGACCTACTGCCCCACCCCCTCTGTCACAAGCTACCCTATGTGTGCATGCACAACCTCGGGAGGTTTGCTTTGTTATTACTTCATTTTTTTTTTTTTTACATTTTTCAATTTCAAGATTTTATTTTTTTATGTTTATTGTATGTGTGTGTATATGTATGTATATGTATATGTGTCATCATATCACCATGAATGGTTGTCTTGATCTTTTGTGCTCATCCCTCCCCTGATTTTTCCCTCCTCTCTTCTTCCCTCCCCTCCCCTCCCCTCCCCTTCCTCTCCCCTCTATATCCTCCCTCCCCAGCTATACTTCAGTTCTGCTGTCAGTTTGTTAGTCTTAACTTTTTTCAACCTATTATTTATTTTCCCTATATCCCACTTATATATACTTCATTTTTAAAAATGAGCTTCTTTCCCTGTTTCTCCCTGTTTCCAAGGGTACTAGGATTCCTAGCACCAGAGCTGGCCACAGCACGCTGGCTTAGACCTAAAAGGGACTTTCTGGTCTCTTGGCATTTGTGATTATTTGGATACTTTACATTCACTTTTGGGTCAGAGACAAGGGAGGAGAACGGTCTTCTGAGACCTCAGAATAGGTGAAAGTCAAGAAGATGTGGAACGAGTGTTAATCTGGAGTCCTTCTCTCTGTTCCCTAAGTCCCCAACTAATTCCCTGCTTTCTCTTCTTGCCAACAACAGGCTGCCCTTAAAATGAAGTCATTGTAAGTTTACAGATACCTCCAAGGGAGTCTTGACATGAGCACAGTGCACTCCTGGCATGGAGATGGTATCCACGATGGTGACTTAGTGTTTTGTCTGCATTATGTCATTGAATCATCACAAGAATTCTGAGTCAGGTGCTGTTAAGACCTCCAATCCGGGGATGAGGCAATGAAGTGAAATAACTTGCCAGATCAAGCAGCTTATCCAAGCTCATAAGAAGGTTGAACTTCATCAAAGGCAGTGGGGTTTCAAGGAGACCAAATTGCTTTCAGTCAGCTATTTGAGACATGCAACTTATTTCCACAGCCCCTTTCTTCATTCACTGATATCACAAGAGAGGGTACCCCTCACTTCCTAAGCATCAAAGCATTAAGTCCTGGTTTCTGAGATGTGTCTTGCTCATCTACTTGACACCACTGCAAATGCTTGCCCTTCTCCCCAGGGCATCTCTTAGTTCTCACCCTTAACAAAAGATAACACTACTTTCAACTAAGATCATGAGAAAGGCTTGATATGATTCTCATGGGTCTTAAGAGTGTGAAGTAGCACTATTTGATGGAGGTTGTCACATTGGGACAGTGCTCACTGATTGCTTTTAGAGGGAGAGAACTGAGCTGCGTGAGATGATCTTAACTTCTCCCTCCCCACCTCAGCTTTTTGAGAAAATCTTGTATTCTTAAGGGAGGCATTCAGAAAAAAAATATAGATATTTGGAATCTAAGTTCTGACACTGTCTTCAAAATGTCAGCAATTCCATCCCAAAGGATTACCTCTAGTGAGGGGGAGACGGAAAATTCCCAGAAGACAAGTGTATACTTGAGTTTGGACTACTGCACTCCATTATGCTAGCTTAAAGTATATTTTGGTCCCTTCCCGAGATATTAAACATTAACAATTTGATCATTTAACCCAGCTTTCAAGCTTTTTCTAGTGCTAGGGTTTTGGGGTGAAGCTTTCTGTATAATTCAAGTGTGTAAAGCAAACAGAAGAGGAACTGTTTGGGTTGACACACCCATCTCTACCCAAAGCACATTCTTGAGTTAGGATATGGCCACTTCCAATTTACCCAAGGGATCCATGGGACACAAATTGACAATCACCCATCAAGTACAGCTCTATGGAGGAGTGACCTGCTCCTCATCTCCAAGTTACGGGCTAAGAACTGAACTATGAGTACAAAGACTTTCTCCTTATGGATCTCCTTGCAAAATAATAGGAGCAGTTAGAACTCACTGAGAAAGAAATGGCTTGGCATTGGGAGGAGTAAGATACTCAAGAGCAAGTTATCTGCTCACCACTGAGTTATCTTGGACCAGAGAAGGATCTAGTATAGGATCAGGGCTCCTTGACATTTTTTTCCCAGGAAGCACAGTTTTGGGGCACAGAGGGTGTTCTTGAGACCTGTTTCACTGCCATGCTTGGAGAGCAGCAGGAGGGGATGCAACCCAGTCAGCAAGCTCTAAGGGCTGGCAAGATCTGGAAAAGATACCCTGATGCTGATGGGCTCCCACAGTGAGCATGTTCACTTTCCTGGTGTGCTCCGCTCTCTAATTGAGAGAATTGATCTTAAAATTTTTTATAATCCATTATACTATCACATTTTCTCTCTCCAAGAGCTTCTTGACCTCCCCATCCAATGCTCTGACACCCTTCATTCAAATGGAGTCCTAAGTTGTGCTATGAAGGTAATTTCTCTCAGAGGCAATGGGTTAGTGCTATATTCATGTCAGAATTTATTTAGAAACCTTTCCTACTTAGAATATCTACTTACAGGTCCTGTCACCAAGTTAACTCAAAAGATTTCCTTTATTTTATTTAGGATGTACTTACCCTTCCCTTGTTTCCAAACCCTTACCCTGATTTCCACAATGCTTTCAAACTGGACACACAGAGTTCATGGTTCTCCAGAAATAACCGCTTTGCTCATTAAGCAGCCTAATTCACATGAATCTGGAATTTACCACCTCTTTGAATGTAAATCCAAGCCAGAAAGCATCCACAGGAAGATGCTGTTCATCGTAAGGGCATGAAAAGGCTACCAGTAGGGAGAAGGAAAGGGGGTGAGAGATTTCGGACACGGCATACTTTACCAGTTATGTCATGCTGTTTGAATGACTCACTGTAGATCTGATACTGATTCGGACAATGTTTCTTCAACCACTTGCAGACATCCTGCTGAGTCCACAGGGCCACTGGTTTTGACAGCTTCACCGTAGTGGACTATAAATAGGGAAGGAAAAGAAAGTCTGTGAATGCCAGCCTCATGCCTAGAAAGGCATTCCTGTTAGCCATCCTATGGGGTGGGAAAGGCTGCCCTGAAGAGAAAT
Source organism: Uropsilus gracilis (assembly GCA_004024945.1). Classification (NCBI taxonomy): domain Eukaryota; kingdom Metazoa; phylum Chordata; class Mammalia; order Eulipotyphla; family Talpidae; genus Uropsilus; species Uropsilus gracilis. The sequence continues at coordinate 37,173 of PVHY01005466.1, forward strand.
GTCTGGCTCCTGGCCTCACTCTAACCTCTTCAGCCTTCCTCCAAGTTCTAGAAAACAGAAAAGGTCCAGGTGCCGAAGCCCATGAAAACGACACTTATTCTCAAGCTATCATTTCTACTGGGAAAGTCCCTACGAAGTGGTGTTTTCTCATTAGGATTCTAAAAAGACAATGGGGTTACTCAGCAACTGATTAGATTTTGGGGGTGACTTAGAGATCCCCAAGTGGCCTTTCTCTGTATTTCAAGAAAGTGTCCATCTTTTGTCCTCTGAAATCTCTAGGGTCTTGTTCAGCATTGACTGGCTCTGAAGGTGCTAATAATTATTTTAGGAAGGACCTATCTTTGCATGCTAAAAATGCAAGTCGGCATGGAGGCTCTTGACTTCAGGCTGTACTGGAAAGACTAGGAATTAGTTATGCCACAGTGGGGAAGCAAAAAGTCAATTCTCCTAGCATGGGGGGAATGGTAATAAGATAATGGGGTAGCTGGACTTTATGTAGAAGCCAGTGAGTTCAGATTTTTCATTGTCCACTGAATTCTTCAGAGAAGTGTTTATAAAAATCCAAACATGGATGAGAAGACGTCCCAGCCTTGATAAATGACAGGTGAAAGATACATTTAGTAACTGCCATGGGTCTTCTACATGGTTTCCAGGAGTTTTTTTTGAGGCTGCAAGATGCTTAGTATTTTTTTAATTATTATTTTAGGTTAGTGTTTTCCACTAAAGTAGAATTCCTTTTTCCCTTCGGAGTTACTATGAATTTTTTAATTGAGATAATAATGCATTTTGTCATTATGTAAGTTTCAGGCGTATATCACTGAGAATCTATAGTATTTAAAGTTCATTGTTAAACATTCAAATTTATCCAAAGGAGGAATCTAATATTGATAGTTCTTTAAAGAATATGGTCATAAATTTCACTGAATTTCTCACCAGAGATCATTCTTGTTCAATCCTTCAGTTTAAGGCAAGGAGAGAGGCTAAATTTCATGGGATTTAGTATTTAACACTTACTGACATGCTTCTTTGAGAGAGAGCTTGCCTTTAGTTCTCAGAACTTTCACTGGAAAGTAATACATCTGGCATTTAATAACTGCTATTTTTCTTTCATTACATTAAAAGTCCCATTATCACAGGTATATAAGTAAGTAAATTTTATTTTTTTTATAGTAAGAGCTACCTCTTTAAAAAAAATCTGGAGTAAAAAGTGGTGGATCAACTTTAAGAGAACAATTAAGGAAACAACAGTACAGATGATAACAATAGTAACATAGTATAAGTGACGTTCAAGTGATTCGGTTTTAATAGGCTGTGCTCAGATTCTATTTTCTTAATTTCTAATTAACTTAAATTAGTTTATAATGTAATGCAAGTTTCAGGTGCATCGTATAATCATTCAACATCTGGCTATACAACACCATGCTCAGCACCTTTTACCATGCAGTTGGCTCCCTTCACCTACTGCATCCACCTCAAACTCCTTCAATCTATTTCTTGTATATTAGAATTTGCTTTTGTTTTGCTGTTCATTGGCCTTATTTCTTTGTAGTTGACATAAGAAAGAAATCATATATTTTTTTCTCCATCTGATTTCACTTAGAACAACGTACTGCAGGTCCATTCGTGTTGTTGCAAGTAGCAAGATTTCATTTGTCTAAGAATAGTTGAGTATTTTGTGTACACACACACGCATTCTACATCTGTCATCTTTTCACTTAGCAATGGATTGCTATTCTATCCCCATATCAGATGCAATATTCATTAGTATAGTTCAATTCCATTATGCTTTGGGACATCACAAAATAGTTAGAAACAATACTTATCACTTTTTACTTAGCAATAACTTTTTTTTCAGTTTCAGTAGTGTGATAGATTGCATTTTTGTAAACATGATTTTATACATGCATGCATGCCAATTTTTATTTATGGTGACAGGAATTCCTCCACTGATCCTTGGAGTTGATGTTCCCTCCTCTTGCATTCTGCTCCCTGGACAAAGAAGTAGTCTGGAGTTTATATGATCTGACATTTTAAGATAGACATACAGCTTCAGCTTGGTTTAGTCATTCAGGGACTCAGTTTTGGAACCCAGTCGCCATACTATAAGGAAGCCCAGACCACATGAAGAGACCATCCTGTAGAAATTTTGACCAATCTCCCAGCTAAAGTATCAGCCTAACAGTCCCCACTGACAAGCAGACAGATGAGCAAGATGTTTCAGAGGACTCCAGTTACAGACCTTTGACTCTTCTAATTGAGGCCCCACTGCTACAGAGGGACAAGCTACCATACAGAGCTAGGCTAGGCAGGTAAACAAGAAGCCTTGAGGAGAAAGAATAATGGAGGAATCTCAGAAAACAAACTTCAAAGAGATTTTTTTCTCCATGATCAGACCCTGCTAATCCACACCTGGCATTTTAAGAGAATGAGGCATCAACAGGACATTAGCATGACACAGATATAAGTTCCCAGGCCATGGACAAAGGATGAACCTCCTCTCTGTAACTTCAGTCAATCACAATTAAAGACTGATGGTGTCTTTAAAATATTCAGGGGAAACATAACTAAGGCTTTGGGAAGCAATTTTGGTACTTTTAACCTTCCCTGGAATATTTCCAGGGAGTCTTGCTTTTCTGTCTTCTTTTATTTCTGATCTGTTTCTTTAAATAAACTTGCCTCTTTCAATTTACTTGTCTGTGTCATTGAGGCACCTTCTACAACTTCAGCAGACAAGAACCAGGTAAGAACACACAGTATCACCACCATCACTCCTGCTGTGTCCTTGGTGAATTCCTAATCCACACATCCCACAAGCAACATCAAGAGCTGCCATCATCAGTAAGTTTGGAAATAACTTGCTTTGAAACTCTAGTGCCGGGAACACTAGGATTAAGCTATATGCTTGGTAGTGATGGACCATTAGAATCAAGTTCCCAGAGTGCTGCATTTGATAGATGTCTTGTAGAGCCACAACATGCAGGGAGATGAGTTAACGCAATGAAACAATTGTCACTGAATCTGTGTTCTTAGACCAGTCTTGGTACATAATAAGCAGTGAATTTCAATGCCAGTCTCACTGCTTTCTTTGCCTCCCAAGATGCGTTGTATGCTGGTGACTCCTAATTCAACCTATTGACCTTCTTTTCTATCCTTTGTCCCTGAGTCAGGGAGTAACAATCACACTGTGTGCAACCCAGTCACACTGTGCACAATCCTATCACTTGTTTCCCAGTATGGATGTGAGAGGAGGATATTTGCCAGTGAGTACATGATCTGTTGTTTAGTTTGTTCTTCCTTTTTGCTCATCATCAGTCTCTTTCCTTTGCATTGTTAGGAAACTAGAATTTTGGCTCTTTTAGCTAGAAATGCACTTTCCACCATGTTTCACAAGTCAGCACCTCTGAATCTGGCTCCTTCCTGCTCTAAAAATTTTCCTTCAGATTAGATGTGAGTTCATAGCTGACACATCATTACCCTGAAACCCCTTGCAAGTTTCTTGCAAGTCAAGCTAATCACATCTTCTGAAACTACGCTAAACCAAGTGACTGAAAGCTGCAAATTAGGATGAGAAAGGCAAGAGGATAAAGTTGCCTTTAGGTCCTTATACTTAGCTTCCTGGAAGATGATTCTGCAACTTGTAATTTCCTAGGAAACAAAGGACCCTCAGCACAAGACAAGCTCAAATCACCTGGAGATTCACTGGAGACCAATTCAACTCAGAAAACAGCATCCCCAAGCCATTTGTATGTTTTTATTATATATTTTCCTTTCATCATACATCTAGGTGTTCTGAGACTAACGCTTTTCCTTCATAATATACTCTTAAAATATTAATTTGCTGTCACTTGGACAGCTGTGAGTTTTAAGCACAGATTTTAAAGGACTGTATGGACCTATAGGGACCGGCCCCCTTGAACTGATATAATAAAATGGAGAGGATAAAGATTTCTGCCATCAATAAGCACTGAGTGTCACTTCTTAATCAGATAGTGATACCAGTATCAGCACCATTTTTTTGCTGATGATTAGCTCAGCTTCATGATGAAATTGTAAGATGATGAATTGTTACCGTAGGAGCCAACAAAACTCTAGTTCCCCTCAACTTCTGTCTCTTTCTGGACTCCGGCAGGCTTTCATTTGTTCTCTCTGGATTTTGTCTATTAGCCCACATCTAACACCAGTCCAGAGGCCAGCCACCGTCCTAGCTGGATTCTCCCATCCCTATTAGCACCATATTCTGGGAATGAGTTTTTAAAAAGAGCGTGGACTTCATTTCTAATGCAAGTTGGAACAATGCGTTAAACTCTTGTCAATCTATTTATCACACTGTCCCACTGGGAGGTGCAATGCTTATGTTAAGTCTTAATAACTCCAAGGTATTATTTTCACTGTCTTTCCTCTGCCATCCAACTTCCACAAACCTTTTGGCACCCATTTCTAGGTGATCATTTTCTCTCCAAGATGCCATTTATTATTTCAGAGCAGGAACCTAAACCAAAATAATCATCATTCATAAAGCGAAGAGCTAGTGTTTCCTATTTATTAGATACACTAAACAAACAACAACAATAACAAAGAACATCTGTCCAAAGGCAGAAGAGGAGGAAACATTTGCTCCTCTTCTCTATTTCCACTCTCAGGGCACCACCATCTCATTCTCTAGATCTGCAACCCTGGAGGTAATTTTGGTTTGTGTTGCTGCACTGATAGCAGCTTGAGGCAGTTTGTTATCTTAACTTCTGTGCAGTGTGACACCAAGCAGAATTCCAGGCATTTCCTTTCTCAACTGAGGAAGCCTTTCTACAGGCAAACTGCAAGAACATTCCAAATGCATTTACTTTATGTCAACAGTGAGATCTTACTATATGCAAAAGACAGGTTTAGAGGCCAATGTTATCTGCAATTATTATTATTTTTTTGCAAATGATTCTTATTTCACGCACCCTCTGCAATCATTTCAGATGCACTGATAGTAATTTCTGATATGTGTTAAACTGGAAAGACTTAAAGTTTTAAGATCTCCTAGGTAAATTTGAAGCATTTCTGCTAAGTAGTAAAATAATTAAATGCATTAACAAAACGATGTTGAAAGAACACATTACAAAATGCTGTTGAAGCTAAAGTTTATTTTGTAATTCAATTATCCCTTATCTGTTTAGCAATATAAACTCTTTTAACTTACCGGGTTTTGAGTTATAAGAGCACACTGCAGTGTTAAGCTCCCAATGGCTATACAAACTCTCAGCTTACATGACCCAGTGGGCTGACTATGGAAAAGTGAAAACACATGGATTATTTACATTCACAGGCAGGGTAATGTGAGTTTTCTGACTAAATATCAAAAAGTGGCAAACACAGATGCAGCATCTCACTAAAAAGCAAGTATTTGCAAGCTCTAGGAATTGCCTTTATCTTCCTTCAACATGCTGCACTGTCTTTTCTTTGGTTCCCACTGACTTCCATCAGTGTGACTAAGATTGGATAAAGAGGAAGGAGAGATTGTAGGGAGGACCAGGAAAAGAACCAAGGTTAGGAAGTAGAGGGCAGAGGAAGTTGAAAAGGGGAGACAAAGGGAGGCTAGAAAACGTGGACTATGCATCTGATAAATACAGCAAAGTGTATACAGTGTATAATACTTTTTTGGATAAAGGCCAAATAGCAAACTCTAATTAAAGATAAATGCTATTGTTTTATTGTTTCTCTCTCTCTCTCTCAGCTATACAAAAATTTGGAAAACTATGACTTAGTTTCATGACTCTCCATGAAAATTTACCAACATCAGAAAAAGCATCTCCCATTGCTAATAAGATTTCAAGGTTTAAAATGAGTTTCTGTATTAAAGCTGAGGTCAGAGTTCCATCTTTTTTGTTGAAGCAATACAAGGCAACCCACCACACACTGATTACCATTTCATAGATGACACCGGTGTTCTTCATTAAGTAGCATGCCTTTTTCTTTTAGAAAAAAACCACAGTACATGTAATAAATTTTAAATTGTATCTTAGCACAGTCTTTCCCCCCAATTACAAAATCATAATTATAACTGATGACCTCACAGTTCCACTTGCCTACCCAGTAAACATTTCATGGCTAACATATTCAGAAATGATCACCTGTTCTCTTCAAAACTGCCTTCCTTTTCATATCTGAGAGTAATGCTCCATTTCCCATTGCTGAAGCCCAGACCTTGGATCCATCTTAGACTCTTAATCTTATATCCCAAAACTAATCCACTGGGAAAATCTAAGATCTATCTTCAAATGTGTAGAGACTCCAATCTCTTTGCATCACCAACACTGCTACAATCTATCAGAAACACTCCCATGCATCTAGATTACTTCATCCCAGAGCCTAACACAATGAATGCTACATTCTGTGCTCCCTTATCCTTGCTTGAAATCTTTAGAATGACCTACCATACCTCAAGCAACCTGGCTCTGAAGTATCTCTGATGTCATCTTTTCTCTTTTTTTCTATAATACATTCTGCTCTCACCAGAGATCAGCCTCCTTGTTGGTGCTCACAAATGCAAACTTTACTCACTCACATATTTGCTGAGAATACTAGACTCCCAGATGCCAACATGGTTCATTCCCTCATTTCCCTCAAGCCTTTGCTCAGCTACTGCTGCCTCCCTATGGCAGACATCCTTATTTAGAAATGCACCTCTTCCCCCCTCTTCCCACTCCCACCACCACGGCCAGCCTGCATCACCTTGCTCCATTTTCTCTAAAGCAAGAGTCCTGGAACATACTACGGAGCTTATTTTTCCTACTGTTTATCCTCTCTCTCTTTCCATTGGTTGGCAGCCTCCACAAGGACTGGGGATTTATTTCATGAAGAATCCCATACTTTGGAATAGTCCTTGGCATATCACAGGTACTTATTGTTGAGTGAATAAGAGAGCAATCTAGTGTGTCATCATCTTATCACAGCTCCTATGTCCTTGAACATGAGAAAACTGTTTCAAGTCCCGGCTGAGCTCTTGACATTCCTAAGCTGGGACTAAAACAGTCTTCCCTCTGATTGGATTTCTCATATGTTGATCCAGAAATGCAGGCGTTCTAGTGGTACAGTTCTTTGCTGGTTACCGCTCATTTCTGATCCTTGTTTTTTTATTTTTGTTTTGACCCACAGAATGACATGAGACAAGGGTGGCATTTGGACTGTGTAGACCTGCATGGAAGGTCAGGGAGGCCCCTGAGCCTCCCTAAGCGTGACTCTCAGTACAGGGGAATGGTGACTAACTTGTGTGTAGATACCTTTGAAATGGTTTCTCAAAATCAGCTTAAAAGCACCTGCCATGTGTTATACGTTCAGGAGGTGATGTCTTCATCTCTCCTGGATGGCAGAAGGCGTTCTCCTGCTGGGTTTCCAAGCCTGATTTAGGGAGGAAGCAAGACAGACACAGGTGTCTCCCAAGTCCAACTGATCTGGTCTTGTAGGCTCTGAAGATGTATTGGCGCAATGAGGTAAGGCGCAAACAAATGCAGTCCTTAAGAGTGGAATTAAAAAGTCCTCGTGGAAAAGGTGAGTGAATGAACAAGAAAAAATTGCACAGATACGGGGAAAAAGGGAAAAATTTCCAAATTAGAAGAAGCAAAGAGAAGCTGCTTCTTTTGACCAGCTTTGCCGCAGCTACAAAATTACCACCTCATGTCTTTGGGCTGCTTTTAAGTGGTTTCGCTCAGACTCAGCGTCAGCTATTCCCCGTCTCCAGGGACAGCCATGCACACAGTGTCCTAATTCCATGCCAAAGACACAGCCCGGCGTCCCCAGGCACCTGGTGGAGCTGCGCATACAGGCACAGCATCCAGATGTGCAGCATCTCCTGCTCACCGGCTGTGAAGCGGATACCTGCACGCAGCACGCTGAGCTCCTCTGCCTCCCAGCGCATCCTGCCAGGCTCAGGGTTTCTAACAATAAAGGCGCTCAGAGGGGACAGGCAGACATGCACAGGTAGTCAATAGGAATGGGATGTCTCTGGCAGCCGAGGGCTCTGGTTGTCACAGCTGGCTCTTGCGAGCAACCAGGGCGGCTGTGCTTGTCAAGAGAAATATGGAGGGAGAGACTCACACTGTACTTTGTGTCTGGTCTGCCTCACCACAGCAGGAAAGGCCATCACTTAGGTGCCCAGATGAGCACGCGATGTGAGGAGGCTGGCTTGCAGGGCACCCAGGCGCACAGACCCATGTGTGCACCTTGGGGTGAAGCCTGCTTGCCTGTGGGATGAATGAAAGCAGGACAAAAGCAGAAAAGCAAACAAATAGGAGCCGTGAAAATGGTTATTGATCATCATTTCCTATGTCTCCAGCAATCCCTTTGGAATAGCAATGGGGTAGACTGCTAACAAACATGCATTTGGTGCATGCTTACACTGCAATGTGACTGGGACTTTTAGCTCAAGAGGCAACATCTATTTTTCCATCTGAAGTCTGGGGGTGAAGGAGAGAGAAGGGGTGTCTCATGGCTGCTCGGAGCAGGGGACCAGGCAGAGGGCATGGTGGGGCAGGTCTGACCTGGGGTCTCTAAAGGTCTCCAGCGCTTGTGCACATTCTTTCTTCTCTGAAATCGCAACAGCATATCTGGTCAAGTGGATTAGATCTGGTTTGGGAATGTGGAAGAAGAGGCTATGAATGCTATTTTAGACATAGTAGACACAATTCCAAGACAGCCCGTAGGAAAAGTTGTCTTTAAATATTTCAGATAAATCATCTTTAATCTTCTCAATGCCCTACTATGTGCAGTTGACACAGAAAAAGGCATTTCTTGGTAAAGTAATTCATTCAAGGTCATAGTGCCAGTGAATTTTAGAACTGCATTCAGCTCAGACACATAATAACTTCAAACACCATGCATACTTTATGACAGCTCTCTGGCTTGATGGACAAAGGCTTAGAAGACATGTTATCTTTTTTCTTTCTTTTTTTGAGACTAGGTCTTGCTATTTTGCTCGGAAAACCGCAGGCTCACATTGTCTGAGGTACCATGGACCCAAATGATTCCTAGCCTCAGCTTCCCAGGTAGCTGGGATTACAGGTGTGTGCCACCACACCCAGATATTTTTTGAGAGTAGGTCTTGCTATGTTGCCCCAGGTGGGTCTTGAATCTGTGGACTCAAGCAATTCCAGTCTCAGCCTCGCTCCGTATGCTGTGATTGAAGACACATGCCACCATGCCCAGCCCAGATATGAGTTATCTTAACAGGTTTCAGTGCCGGGTTCCTTGTTTGATTTTTAAGAGAAATGATGAAAACCAAAGCCCTGCTCTTATCCTAACTTGTGATTGCCAAAGGCAGAGGTAGGATCATCATGCTCTGTTCCTTACACCACGAAGTCCAGGACTCTTTCCATTTTCCATTTCATAGAAGGAGACATTTTTTCTGTCCTATAGAAAAGGCTGGTGCTAATCTCTGTCTCTCAATTATATCACCAGCAAAATGAATGAAAATAATTTTCTGGTCATCTTATACAGCTGCTCAGAACAAATGAAAGAATCAAGAGGCTGAATGTTTGACCTGGACAGTTTTACAGAAAACACAGAACTGATGTTCCACCTTGCTGCTGGTACTTGGGGGAAAACAAAGGCACTAGGAAAATGTTGTTACAACTGTATTTGGCAAGACAGGGCGGGGACCCTGGTGTTAGAGCTCAAAAACTAGAGTTTGTTGGGATTGTTACCAATTCATGCAAAACTTTTCATACTAAAGTTTTTAAAAACTTCTGCTTTAAAAGTTCAATCTAGACCAAGGATAGGCACTCCCCAGTTCCATGACTCCTTGATGGCCAAGCAATATGTCCATCCATTCTACTCATTCAAAAGACCATTTAATCCAATGAGGACTACTAAGGGCTGAATTTTTACTTCCCTTCCAAATATATCTGTTTAAGCCCTAATGCCCATGTGGCTGTACCAGAGACAGGGCTTTTATGGAAGTAACTATGGCTAAATGAGGTCACAAGATGAGACTGTGATCCAGGAGGGTTAATGAGAAGACACCTTGTCTTTCTCCACCATATGGGGCCACAGGTGAGAGAGCAGCTGTCAGCCAGCCGGGAGGAGAGTGCTCACCAGCAGCTGGTCATGGGGCACCTTGCCTCTGAGCCAAGCAGCCTGCAGCATGGAGGGGAAGTAAATATATCTGTGTAAGCCACTCAGCTTAGAGTGTTTTATTATGGCATCATGAACTGACTAATCCAGGGGCAAACTTTCATTAGATAAACTTACTTATTCAGACAAAACATGCTGTAATCTTAGATTGACAGTTTTGAAAATTTCACCATTTATAAATATTTGGGAAGAGAATTAAATGGAGGGGAGATAAATAAGACAACAGAAAACACACACACTGTCTTTAGAAAAGGCAACCTTTAAGTTCTGATTCCTATGTAATTAAAGACAATTTTTGCCAAGATTGATCGCACTAGCACAATTATCATTACTAGCTCATGAACTGTTTTCCTAGAATCTATGTTCATGCATTTATGTACATTCCTCTAAACAGAATGATGTGGATCCTTATTTTGTTTAAGAATTTAAGTGATTTTTAGACTTCTGGTATCGTTCTATCTGTTTTTAATCTTTTTGTTGCTATCAGAGCAAACATATCATTTTAAAGAATAAATAATATACAAGAGTGGAGAGTGGAAAACACCGGTGTTCCATCCCACCTCTTCTCAAGGGAAACTCATTTCTGTGCAGGGGATCTAAGAGGAATTCATCCTTCACCAGGTTCAAGTGCAATTTCCAGGACCACCCTATGTGGCTTCTTTTCAGTTTCTTCTTCAAATTCAAGAGAATTCTCTGTGCGTATCCCAAGGAGAATAATCAGGAACAAGCACACCTATCCTAGTTTCATCCTCCCCTTGACTTGGTTTGCATTTAGTAATGCCAATTTTAGCTCCAAAATAGTTCTTTTTGTAGCCTGAAACAGTAGTTTAAATCTATATGATTTTCCAAATAAAGAGTCTGTTTTTCCTCTACATGTGCATTTCCTCCTTTGTAATGTTTTCTACATCTGTTATCCCCTTCCATGTCCTGTCTACAGTATTATTCCTTTAGTATTGCCAAGGTTAACGGCAGGCATTCTGTCCTATAGCCTTTATCTGATGTGCTATTTTATGGCTCTGGCTTGATTGAAAGTAACCAAATCTAGCTGGGCACGGTGGCACGTCCTGTAAGTGACAGCCTATGGAGTTGCAGCTGGGACTGGGGATTGCAGTTCAAGCCCTGCCCAGGGCAACATATGGAGACTTGGTCCCAAAAAATAGCTGGGTATGGTGGTGCGCTCCTGTAATCCCAGATACCTAGGAAGCTGCGTCTGGGGATCGCTTGAGTCTGTGGTACCACAGCAACATGAGCCTGCGGTTCCACGGGCAAAAATAGCGAGACCTAGTCTCTAAATAAATAAATAAATAAATAAATAAATAAATAAATAAATAAATAAATAAATAAATAAATAAATAAATAAATAAATAAATAAATAAATAAGGTAATCAAATCACTAAGTTGTGTAAATACGTTTCAAATGCTGCACCAATGAACTGGCTTGAATTATTTTTTCTCAGCATTCCAATGTCATATCTGCTGAGAATCTCAAAGAAGTTTCCCAGTGAGAAAATCAAATTGATTTTTTTTTCTTCTATGCCAGCAGTTGCTTAAATTCATGCCACAGTGTAGGCTGTAGTTTGCTAAGAGTGTCGTTTGCTATTCTCACATCTCATCATTTTTTTCTCTTAGGGTTGGTGCAAATAACCCAGAGGACCAAACCAAACCTACCCCACAGCCTATTTTATCTGACCCACAAATTTATTAGTAAGGATTCTTAGATTTTAAGTGCTAGGGACAAAAAGATGATATTAAAAACTATACGCATCTCAAAAGTTTCAGTTTTCATAAAGTTTTATTGGAACAAATTCATGTTCATTTGCCTTCACACTACAAAGTCAGAGTGAATAATTGTGACTGAAATAAGCTTGGAAACCCAAAAATATTTACTATCTGACTCTGTACAGGGAAAGTTTGCCAACCCCTGTTCTACATAGTGGAAGATTTTTCTCAATTGCATTGACCAGTCATGTACTAAGTCTTAAAATTTATTTCAAAATCTGCATTTTAATTTTCATGAGTGGTCTTATTCTCTGACATGTTCCTTTTTTGAGACATTGAGGACTCTTTTTTTTTTTTTTCCAGCAATGGCTGCATCTTTAAATGGAATTTAAAATTTAAATTTTATGGGGAATTTAAAATTTATGGGGAATTTTTTGGAGGCTGTTAAGTCAAGTTTCTGAATTTTTTTTGAATGGAATCTTGGTATTTTTCAAGTTATCTTTGTGCATATTTAACTTTATCTGTACGGGTCTTGCAAATTTATGATTCATATCTTTGTCTCTGAACTAGGAAAAGGAGTCAGTGGAGACCAGATTGGGATCATGTGAGTTCGCACGGGGTTTGCTACAAGGGCAGGCTTCCTGAAGGTCACCATCGGGGAACATCACTTGGAGTGCTCACCCTACCCAGTATGCTCCAATTCCTCCTAGACATTTGAACATCCCCAGCTTTTAAGATACAGAATATTTTTCTTTTCTTTTTTTTTTTTTTTTCACCCGAGGCACAATCATCTGACCCTGGGTTTCCTTCCTTTAGCAGAAATGGGCTAGAAAAAGCCTGTTTGGTAAACATTACTTATTCCCCATTTGATATCCTATTTCTTACTCTGGTCCCCAAATCTAGAGCCTCTTTGAGATTTACAGTCAAATCTACTGGGGTCTCCCCTCCCTTCCACTGTTACTGCCATCTGATGTTTATATCCTTCTGCTATTATTTTCAGATGCTATTCAGTGGGAGGAGGAAGTAGACATCTGTGCTTGATTTGCCATCTTGTATGTATAATCTCCACATTTAGTTACTTTTAAAATTGTTATTGTGGTATCTTTTATTCATACAAAAAGAATATATTTCCACACTCATGCTAGCATTTCGCTGAGAAACTACTCCTTCAATCATTCTGCTCTTAGCAGACATTTGCATTTTTTTCTGATTTTTCTTTTGCTGCTATGTATTCAGAAAACCCCAAACCTATCCTCGCTCCCACCTCCAGTTACTATCCTATTGCTCTATCCTCACAGAAGCAGATGTGGAAATAACTTTCTGGGGTAACTGAATCTGTTTTAGCACCTCCTGCTGTCTCTTGAGGCTGACTTCCGTTATTATCATGCCTCTGAACACACACCCGTCATGGCCAGAGACATTCAGGGTGCCTATTCCGACATCAGGCTTTTTGTTCAGATAGTGTTCTGGCCCCTCTGAGAGAAGAAGCATCTGACACAATGAGCACACTTTGTTCATAAAGAATTGTCTCTTGGTTTCCACACATGTCTCTCTGCTGGCTATCTGTACTTCACTAGTTAGTCTTCCCCTAGTTTCTCTTTTTTCTCATCAACTCCTATGAGGTGTGCTTTGCAGTGAGATCTGCTCATCTGTACTTCTCCTGATGACAATTTCAAGTACCACGGGTTTTGACTAGCATCACTATTTCACAACATGCTCAAATTGGTACCTTCCCCTCACCTTTTTTTAACTTTGACAGACTTACACGAGATATCTACATGGTCTCTCACAAGGATGCCCAAAAGGACTTTTGGACTTAACATGTCCGAAATGGAATACATGAGTCTCCTCCAATCTGTTTTTCTAGCAGTATTTCTATATTTGGTAGAAATCTCAGCAATGATCCTTCACAGTCCAGCTTTTCTCACTGTATCTTTATGACACAAGTCATACCAGAAATGCATGTCAAGTCTGCATGAAAAATGTGCTTCTTTTAGCCCAGGTCAAAAGTCAACCCATTTCACACCAAGAGTGATAAATACCCCACATCAGATATAATAATAGGCATTAAACAAGGATTCAGTAAATATGTCTGAATGAATGAATGAATGAATGAATGAATGAATGAATGAATGAATGAATGAATGAATGAAGAGCAACAGAAAAGAATCCTAAGTGTTTTCAAATTCAGATATAGAAACCCACTTTTGGGCTTTGCAATAATTTCCTACCCTATTTCCCAGCATCCATACTTGCCACATATAATCCATTCTCCATAGATCAATCAGAGTAAACTTTTAAACAGTAAGTATGATCGGAGTCTTCAATGTCTTCTTCTTATAATAAAATTATAAAATAATTTCATTTTATAAAATTACAATTTATAAAAGTTAAAATTAAAAATAAAATTCTTATAATAAAATTCCACCTTCCAGCCTCAGACTTTCTTCCCCAATGCATCACTCACTCTTCTCTGTTTGGTCTTGATGTTCCAAGATCAAGACAGCCTTGTGTTCTTTCTGTCCCCTCAATGCATGAATCCCACCTTCACTTTAGGGAGGTCCTTCTCGCAGATATTCCCATGATTAGCTTCAGCTTGTCGTTCAGAAGTCAGCTTTAAAGTGATTTCATTGGGACTGTCTTCCCTGAACACCAAATCATAGTTAATCCCTTTTGAATGCATCACAGCCCTCATCTCATAGCTTCCATTTACTTGCTTGTGACAGTATTCTTGGGCATTGCACCTGGACACTAATACGGGCTATGATAGCCAGACATGATATGCTGGCTAAAAGTAAATATTACAAAGACTTAGTAATGTGATGGTAAGGTACAGGGGGAGGGGGGGTAGTCTTTGGTCCATATTAGAACTCAGTCTCCGAGAAAGCCCAGCCTCTGTACCGTGAACTTCATATAAGCATCTCAGTTTTCCCTCTTCTTTAGAAAGAATGGTTGACTAGCAAGGGCTGTATCTGGGCATTTCCTTTTTCCCACTTGGGTTCTGAAAACCACCCATCAGGCTTTGCTCTGTTAAATAAGTTTTCCTGAGGGCAGATCTTGTTAAAAACAGAGTGCTCTTTTGAATTTCAAAAAGCTCCTTTTCTCCATTCCTCTGCCAACTGCTCATGCAAAGAGAAACTGGTGTCTGCTATTCAGTGGGAAAACCTGGAGGAGCTCTAGAAGGTTGCTATAAAAATGTTTCCCCTGTAACCAGGTTCCACTGGCATCCTTATTTCTCAGATGTGTTCACACCAGACTTCCAATAACCCAATGATCACAGTCCAGGCCTTCACTGGTTGCTATGCAGGCTTCTGTCCATGGGCTTCTGCTCTGGTAAATTGTGGTGCCTGTGTTCACTTGCTGGTCTCTCTAGCTGGCAGTGGGGCTGTGGAGGCAGCAGTAACTACACCCTACTTTCTCATCTAAGAAGAGTTATTGATATTTCCACTTTTTACTTGCTAGGAAGGGTGACTTTATAAGCTTCTTTCTTGACTAGAAACCAAATGTCCTCCTGTCTTTTCATGTCTGAATTCTGGTAGTCGAGCAGGGTTTTAGTGTAAAACACCAGGAAGCAAGTAAGCAAAGCCCAGGAGTGGGTTTATATATCTGGATTTGAAAACAATGTGGATTCTTTTGTCTCATTCATTTATTTCATTCGTTCGTTTGTTCATTCGTTCATTCATTCGTTCATTCATTCATTCATTCATATTTACTGGATTCTTGTTCAATGCCTAGTATTATATCTGATGTATTCATCACTGAAAAATGCAGACAAGACCTTTTCTTCATTATATGCTTTCCTTTACAAATATGAGTCCAACAGACCAAGAGATTCAAATTAGGACAAGCACCACACTGAGGCTGGGCACCCAACCTGATGCTGTCAGATAGAATTGCAGGCACCTGTGTTTGTGCCTCCAGGTTTCCTATTAGTAGCTATTTAGCTATAAGCAGGTAATTTCATTTCAGAATGTTTCTGTTTCACCACAAAGTAAAGGGTGATGTATATTTATCTTAGAGCTTTGCTATGGTGATTTGCTAAGAAAATAAACTCAAAACTTGTCATTTAGTCAGTGGTACTGATGATAATGTGCCCATGGTAGTCTCTGCCACTTTAATTTTATTGTTATGCTGCTACCACTGCTACGAGCTGTTACAAAGAAGTGTAAGTCAGGGGGAAATAGAGCTAACACATGCTTTTTTATTGACAACTATATAATTAACCAAATTCATTATTTCCTAGTCTCATGATTTACCCATAACCACAGGAGGACAAATATGCAAAGCATTTAAGGGGTGTCATTTTATAGCTCTTTTCAGAAAACATGAAAAGATAACAAACATGTCATTCTGGTCATTTCTTAGCTCCAGGCATGGCATGGCACTAATTACCCACAGGACAAATTTTAGCCTTCTCTGTGACCAGTCACAAACACCATTTCAACGTGAGCTCTAGCTCCCAGTTAGCACATGCAGTCCTTCACTAAGGAGCATTTCCATTTGCTCAATCTTTCCTCCAGCATGTCTTGTCTCTCTGGTCCATATGGTTGACTGACCAAATTTTCTAGGAAGAATCTTGAGGCCACAAATGGAAGTCTAGACACACACTGAGCAAAGCTAACTGGGCTATAAATGTTTGCTGTAATTAAAACTGGAGTCTCAGGGAATTGCTTAAAAATCCCAAACAGGAACTCCCCCACTCAACAACCACCACCCAATCTGTGGGAATGCATAAGGTCACTCAAAGAGACTCAGGCATGCTTTCCCAACTTTTCTAAAATGGCATTTCCCCACAAATCATCACCAATACTCCTTTTTCATGTTTTTATTTTTTCTAGCTCCAAGTTTTCCTTTTTAATAAGCTCCCCCTTTTCATTTTCTATTCCATTTTCATTTTTCCCTTGAATTTACATAGGTTGCTAAATTAAAAATACCTTCCTCCTCTGCTTTTGCATGTACATTATTTTTCATTTCCATTCTGGAGCCTAATTCTGATCTTTCCAGCCATTTGGCATTCTAAGCAGATGCAAAAAGAAGCTGGAGGTTCAAAGGTATCTTCTGCATTTTCTGACCCCTTTGATTTGAAAGCACGTTACCTTAATATTAAAATATCTGGGTTACACATTTGATATACAGACCAGAGAGAATTGAGTGCAGGACATTTTTTTGATCCTTTAAAGAAAAGCCCACAAAAGGATTCCAAACTAATTTTCCACTGATTCTCTGTTCCTCCATTACATTATTTTTCTGTACCTTTTATACATCAGTGGAGCCCTTCAGAATCATTTGGGATTATTGATTATGAAGCAGCAAAATCTTTCATACAGCAAGTAGGGTGACGCGAGCCTCTCTCTTCGCTACCCTTTCAATCACATTATTTCTACTCATCAAATGTATTTTATTTCATCATTCTCTTTAGACTCAAACTATTTTTCAAGTTACTGTTACTCATTCAAAAGTGACTATATAAAAAGTTTGAAATCTGTAGATTTAATATGCCAACACTTAATTTCATGCTCTGTTTGCCCCATTGTTCAAAGCAAATAGTAGTTAAGTATCCAGTTATGTGTGTGTGTATGTGTGTATTCAGTTCACAACTCCTGTTTTTGCAATATTAATGTCTTGCTTTTTTAAAAAGTCTGCTACGCAGGAAATGTGTCAAATAATAATTTATAACCTATCACATTAGCTTGGCCGTTCCTATTTGCAAAGAGTCCTGATTTCTATGGTTAACGTTCAGTAGCACTTCTACATTTTATTTCTACTTTAAACAAGTCAACTGTACATATAGATGACAAAGGATGGGACACAGCAGCAGTGAAATCAGGAAACTGTCTCTCATTATAATTCAAACTATACAACATTCAGTTAAAACAAGCAAACAATGATTAATAACTATGGGTGACTATTTTATGTCAGATGCATGCCAAGGTTATGAAGTGCAGAAAGTGGCTTCTGCTAACTCCAGCAGTTTAAAAGAAGAAAAAATTAAATATGAAAAAATTTTAACATTAGATTGACTATTTAGATTTTTGTAGAATAATTAGAAGTTTCATTGATTCATGAAATATTTAATCAAGCATTATTACATGCAAGGCACTTTGGGACATGCTGGTGAGAAATGATGAAAAGATACCACTTTGTACCTGGTTATGTTTTAAATGAAGTGATAGACAGTAAACAAGGTAACAATCTTTGGTATGTAGTATTAAATGAATCTAACTTGAGTCCATTCCTCTCTCTCTCTGCCCCTTTGTAAGGTTATTTTATTTCAAATGTCTCTCATTTTTATTTATCTTATTGGTGTAGTATGAACTCAATCCAGCTATTTATTTTTAGTTGTGGTAACACTGGTTGACAACACCATATATTAATTAGGGGAATACAGATGTCAGATGCATCTCCACACTCACCACCCAAGCACCCACAGTCCTTTATGACAAACCCCTGGGCCTCTCATTTGTCGCCAGCTCCTGCTTCCCTGCTCACACTGGTGGCCTCAATCCTGCAGTCAAATTTCAGGGTTTGTTTTGTTTAAGATTCTGCAGTTGCTCGGTTTTGTCTCTCCATATTCCACATAAGAGTGAAATCATCAGGTATTTGTCTTTCTCCTTCTAATTTAACTTACTTAGAATCAGCTCCTTCAGTGCCATCAGTATTGTCACACACGACAAGACCTTATCTTCTCCTGTAGCTGCGTAGTCTCCCATCGTGAATAAACACCCCATTTTCTTAATCTGCTTCTCCGTAGTAGGGTTCTTGTTTCCATAACTTGGAAATTGTAAATAGTGCTAAAATGAATAAAAGTGCCAATATCCCTTTGACTTAGTGTTTTTGCATAGTCTGGATAGATAGCTATGGAATAGGATTACTAGCTCATATGGTATATCTACTTTTAATATTTGGAGGAATCTTGAGACTATTTTCCATCAGCACTGAATCAGTGTACATTCCATCTGTCTGCAGTGGTTCCCTTTTCTATAGAGCCTTAGCAACACTTGTTTCTTGTTTTCATTGTTTTATATGAGCTGTTCTTGCAGGAGTGAGGTGTTACCTCATTGGGACGCTGATCTGCATTTCCCTAAAAGGGAGTGATACTGAGCATTTTTTCACATCCTGTTGGTCATTTTTATGTCTTTTTTGGAGATGTGTCTATACAGCTCTCTTTCTTTCTTTTTTTATTTTGTTGTTTTCTTTGTAAACTTTGGATATTAGCCCCTTGCTAGAATTATGATATGTAAATATTTTCTTCCATTTGGTAAGGTGTCTTCTCACTTTAATGATAGCTTCTTTTGTTGTTCAGAAGTTTCTTTGCTTGATGTAGTTCCATTTGTTTGTTTATTTTCGATATTTTTAAGTATTTTAAAATATTAATTACACATATACATATTTTTTACATTGCTGTATATACCCCAAGGTTCTCTCATCATCATGTCACCTGTGAACCATCACCTTGATCTCTTGTGCTCATCCTCACCTGATTTTCTCCCTCCCTCTCTCCTTCCCCTCTCTCTCTCTCTCTCTCTCTCCCTTTTCCTTGTTGCATGCTTTAGTTCTGTTGTCAGTTAATTTTAACTTTTTCTGTCCTTTTGTTTTTCCTATATCTCACATATAAGTGAACCCATTCAATATTCCATGGGTTTATTTTTGTTTTGTTTTCCTTGACAATGTCTTAGAGTTCTCGGAGCTATCACTGAAATCAATATCATGGAGTATTTTGCCTATTTTTCTGTTTTTTTTTTTTTATAGTTTCTGGTCTTAAATGAGTCTTCAGTCCATTTTTAGTGAACTTTGTATATAGTATTCAATAGTAGTCTTTTGTATATGGTATTCGATAGGTTTCATTTTTCTGCATGCTTTTGTCCACCTTTGCCAGCACCATTATGAAGAGACTTTTCATTCTTCATTGTATATTTTTGGTTTATTTGTCCATGAAAAGGTAGGTTTATTTCTGGGCTCTCAATTCGGTTTCATTGGACTGTGTGCCTATTTTAATTACAATACTATACTGTCTTGATTATTATAGACTTGTGGTATAGTGTTAAGCCTGAGAGTGATGACTCCATTTATTTTTCTCTTTCTCCCTATTTTTTTTTCTGTCAAGATGGCTTTGGTATTTGGGGTTTTTTTTGGTTCCATACAAATTTTGCTAATATTCTATTTCTTTGAAGAATTCCAGGGAAACTTTGATAGGGATTGATTTGGGAATGATGGTTACTTTAACATTAATTTTTCTATACTGAGCATGGAATGTCCTTCATTTACTTGAGTTTGCTGCTTATCTCTTTTAGCAGCATCATACTTTTCATTGAAATAGGTCTTTCACCTATGTTGTTAGGCTTATTCTCAGGTATTTAATACTTTTTGATGTTTCTATAATTTTTCCCCTTTTCTGGTTCATTATTAGCTCCGGGAACTGTAGCAAACCTTTGTATGTTGACTTTGTAGCCTTCAGTAGATATCTGTAGCCACTTTAATAGATTTTTTCCTCCAACTAATCTTTAAGATTTCTTATGTATGGTATCATGTCACCTGTAAATAGTTTTTCTCTTTATTTTCCCATTTGGATTCCTTTTATATCTTTCTCTCCTTTCTAACTGCCCTATTTCATACTTCCAAGAGTATTTTGAACAGAGTGAACTTCCCTCTCTCATTTTTAATATTTTCAAATAATGCAATTCAGGACTATGTGGACATCTGATAACAGATTTCCTTTAGAAACAGTACTTAGTTTAAGCCTTGTCTTGCTTCTTTCCCTACACAAAGTGAAAAATATAGTTATTGCAATAGACTTGTAAAAGCCTATCCTTTATTCCAGTATCAAATCAGAATTTGGCACCTGTTTTTGCTTTATTATTAACAGGCATGTGTTAGATATTAACCACATTTAAGGGATTGTGGAAGGGACAGTGATAAAAAACAAATATACTACTTAGTTTCAAACACACCAGATGGCATACACACCATGGCAACCATAGATCATTAAAAAGGAAATAAGCAGAATGTTTATATGTATATTTGTTTGTTCATCCAACTATCCATCTGTCCACTGGCTAGACTGATGCTGTGAAAGAAGGATCAGACAGAACCCTTTACCAAATCAAAGAAAGTAAAGTAAAGAAAGTAAATAAGTAAATTCACTTATCCTACGATAAGTGAATTAACCAGCCTTTTCTGCCCTGCTGGCCTCGAGGTGGCTATCATCTGTGGCCTTGACCATGTCAATATAGAAAGTGTTTGGGCATGGGGCATGTGTACCTGTAACTGTGGACACCTGGACTCAAAGAGCAAGGGCATATGCATTACAAGTGTGCTCACCTGAGCCAAGAAACAAGGAATAAAGGCGGCAGCGGCAGCAAATGATGAATGGCATGATGGAAAGAAACAGAATACCAGACAGAGGACAGAGAAAGCACAAAGAAACACGGGGGGGGGGGGGGGGCTGGAGCCTCAGTTGTCTGTATGGCCTCCTAGCACCCATGCTTGGTCTGTGTCTGCCTCCTTACATGGCAGTCTCCCTGCCTGTTGTACCCATGTACCTCATTCCCTGAAGGAGCATTAAAGTCTGTAAGATCCACCAAGGACCCTGGAACTCTCTTTGCCATGTGCCAGAACTGATAGGAAGCTGCCCTAAGCATGACTGCTATGCATTAGGTGGCTATGTAGGTAGAAAGGAAGGGAAGACAGAGGGTGAGAGGGGAGAAAAAAAGAAAGAACCAGATCTGGTAACATGGCTGAATAGTAGGACGATGAGAAATGAGGGCAATTTACAAATAAAAAGTAGAGAGGTGAACCATCACGTGGAAAGACAAAAATCAATTGCTGGTTAAGCCCAGATGCTGGGACAAAAGGTTAAGTCCTATGAGAACTAAGTGAAGGTTGAAGAAAATGCTGAGGCCCAGTAGAATCCTCAGTTAGGAGAGGACTGGATGGCTCCTTTCCAGACCAAGAAACTGGAGCTTCACAGGTGGTGTATTGCATAGAACTATGAACCTGGACAGACACAGAGGCCAGGCAGACCCAGACGCAGAGAATGAGAAGCACAAGCATCAGGAGCACTGTGAGTGAGAAGCAATAGCTCAGGCATTAACAGACCTAGGACTGAGAATAAAGACGAGAGTTTATCAGGGAGTACGGTAGCAGTGACGCATGTAAAAGGCAGTGCACATGTAAAAGGCACATGTAGAAGGCAGTGGCACATGTATGTGGGAAGGCAGCATCATGTGGGAAGGAGAGCACATGGTGACTAGGGGGAGAAGCAGGTTCCTACGCCTTGCAATAGCTCAGAGAAAGAACATGAACTCTGGAGGTAGGCCAAGATAGGGTACCCCACTCTTGCAAGAACTGGAGGACAAATGAAGACTCTGACAAAGGGCAACTGGTAGCAATTCCATTGGTGACTAGGCCAAGTTACAATGTGGGACTATGTCTAGCTCAAAGGAGCCCCAGTAGCAAGAGCTGACTTCTGAGGAGGGTTCCTAAGTTCCCTCTATTAATGACCACTAATGACTCCCCATCTCTTGGCCTTGGGTACAGCCCACAGCCCTCAAGTGTGGTCAAAAGGCTTCAGCTGTGGTAATCAGAGGTTCCAGGGCGGAGGCCCAGGTAAGTCATCCTATTCAACTACTGTGGTTGGCAGCTGGAAGAGGGAAAAGTATGTTTTGGGCAACACTATTGGAATTATAAGGCCTTCATTAGATTACTGAATCAACCTCTGACTAGCAAAGAACGTCCTTGGGGAGGTCGTTTCATCTCTATGGGAGACTACGCCTTAGTTTTCACATCTAAAAAAATGAAAATAATATTTCAAAGGCAGTTTATAGGAGAAGCCTAAACAGCAACAGTGTTGCTAAAAGGATTAGGATTTTAGCTGATCCTTCAATTATATAGTGCCCCTTACCCTCTGGCTTTGCAGAAAATAAAGGAAAGCTAGGAAAAGTCCCCTCAACCATTGCAAAGAAATGCATTTGTGCTTTCTAGTAGATGATGGAATTAACTTTGCTGAAGTTAAATTGGTTGTGTTGTAAAATAGTATAATATGATGGAGCCGTTAACCTGAAACCAGTAAACAAGAAATAGCAGGGTCAAGGCGACTTTGTGTTTTCACTGGCCCATGAAAGTTGGGTCAGAACCACAGTAGAGAATACTTCAGAGAAAAGGTGCCTCCAGAAAAAAGGGTATTCAAGGCTGACCATTGTCAAAATCATGGAAGGGTCAAATTAGGTAAACACAGATATTTATATTTGGGAGAATGACATTAATTTGGAATCTAACTGTGGTAAGTTGACTAGCTAATAATAAAGGGTTCTCATACAAGTTTCCAAAGGGAAGTCAAGAAGATACAAAGATGGTCTCTTGAAAATGGGGCAAAAGATACACAGAATCCATTCTATTGGGTATTATTTGGCTCCTTTGTTTTCACCTAACACAGTACCTGTGACAGGTTCTTTGTGGCAGTCTGGGCACACTGTGGGTCAATAGTTGCAAACAGCTCAACCTAAAACCAGAGCCAATTAGAATCCATTATACATGGAGAGTAGTAGACACTCGAAGTTTATTCCTCTGTAAGAAATAGTCTGGAAACATCCCCACCTCTTATGGAAATAGTTTGGGGGCAGTCCCAGGAAACTATAAATGGAAAGTGATGGGTATTATAATTTGCTCTGTTGTCTTAAGCAGAAAGTTTTGGTCTTATGGAGGCAAAGCAGAAGTCAAGTGCATGGTTTTCAGAGTGCATGGTAGCATTTGAGAACATTCTCCATTCAGCAGGAGAGGGCGTTCCTTACATTCCTAGCTGCAACCCCACAGGGAGATTGTGATAACCTGGAGAGTTAAATACATAAAAAAAGAGCAATGTCTGAGATCTACCCCAGATTAAATTGATTATCTGGGGAAGGGAGACCTAGAAAGCAATGATTATACTTTGCAGCCAGGGTTGAGAATGGGTATACAGCTTCAGATGTGTGGGTGGAAATCATAAAACCCAATGCCTTTCTAATATGATCACTCTATTCCTTTTGCTCTGGCACCATGATTAAGGAACAACCTTCTTAAGGTCATTTGATTTTTGAGATTGATCCTTTACTTAGTGCCTAATAGGTGATCAGCTGACCCAGGGCATGTGCCTGTTTTCCAGGTACAGTTCAGATTTGAAATCAATAAAAGTACTTTTCATTTTCCAATTTTATTTTCATCATTCCGAAAAAGGCTATGGAATCCCCAGAATCTGTTTGCCCAAGGCTGAGGCGTACGCATGGTTTTCGGTGCTTACAAAGCCAAGTTTAAGATTTGGGTCTCTCAGGACACCAGATGTGCCCAAAGAGGAGCTGAAGGCCTCACTGCTTCAACAGACTTTTAAGGCTGCGATTGTATTTCAGAGGGAATAACTTTTATCTTATTATTGTAAAATAGTTACATTCAAAGAAGACATGAGGAACATCCTTGACCTTGGTCTCTGCACCTAGAGGACCCTAGATGCAACAACATCCCTATTGGTCTGGGGCCAAGGGGTTCTAGGAACATGGGGTTTTCAGTTTAAAATTAAGAGAGTCCAACAGAACCCATCCCATAGAAGTTTATGGGACTTAAGTCTTCATCTGAGATGAGCTGGTCATCCCATGCTTGCCTCTAGTTTTCTAGAGGGATGCACATTATAACTGATTCAGTGAATCACCTGGTAGTAAGTAAATGAAGACAGGCATATTAGAAAAGGAATAAATGCCCAACGATGGATGACTGGGTTAAGAAATAGTGGTATTATACACGATGGAATGCTACTCACCTTGAAAAAAGGCAATATTGCCAATTTGGACAACACGAATAGAACCGGGGTGGGTTATATTAAGCAAAATAAGTCAGAAGGAGAAAGGTAAATACCAGATTATTTCACTCATATATGGAATACAGGAAAGCAAAAACAAAGGGACAGACAAACTTAACCAAAACAAACCCAAGAAATTTGACTGCAGAATTGAGGCTACCTGAGGGGAAAGGTGAAGATGGGGAAGAATGGACTTGGGGTGGGGGAAAGGGCACAGTGAACTATGATGAGGAACATAGGGGTTTAGATAGTGGATGTGAATGTATACCCCTAAATGATATACAATGTTATAAATCAACATTACCTCCAAAAGAAGTACAATTAGAAAAAGAGCCTCAATCTCAATTCTCAATCCTCAACACTGTGACTGTGAGAAATAGCAAACACTCCATTGTACAGTTCAGAGCTAACACCTAGCACTGTCTTTCTGTAGATGAAATCTCAGTGCAGGCTTGAAAGCAAAGACAACTCAGGTGCTGGCAATGTGAAAATAGTAAATGGGAGCGTCCACACAGATCTAGAGGGTGAGGAGCAAGGAGAGATGTCACACCTAGGGCACTTTGCTGATTTCATGTCAAAGGACTAGAGGTCAAGAAAACGTTGACACCTCATGGTCATAGGGTTATTAACCTGGTTAGCGATTGCTCTTATTTGTTGAGTATTTAGATGAAGCTCCTTTCAAGGATTATGTAACTTTTTCATACTTCCAAATATGTATATGAAAATGGAAGTTAAGTTTTAGGTAAGGATTTTATTCACTCTTGAATTTCTTCTATGTCTGCCTAATAGTAGACACACAATACAAATGCTATTAACCATGAAAAAAGTTTCAGTGCGAGAAGTATAAATGTTTTAAGGTAAATTTAATAAAATTCTTTTGCTTTTTTGGGTATTTTGCAAAATGGCTGGCATCTCTTTAAGGAGCTCTATAGTTGAGCATTCTTTACAAATTACTTAAAGATAAGAGAGGAAAGGTCAGATTTATATTATTAATCCAACACTCATGTAAAGCAAAACGACAAATGATATGTTTTGGCAAGCAATAATAGGGAGAGAAAAAAAGGGGGAAAAAGGTGTTAGGAAGGAAAATTAAACTGAAAATTAGAATCCCTGCCCACAATTTTTGAGAAAACTTAAAGGAAATTAATCAACCGCTTTATACTTGCTTTGCTGATCACAGAAGGGCTCTGACTCCACTTGACATAAGCAAATAAAGATGGTAACACTTGACATGTAATTCTTGGCTTACTTAATTGGATTGCTTCACAAGCCATTTTCAGTAATCAATGATTCCTAGTAGGACTCACAAAAGAAGAATCCAGACTGCAGGGAACAGAAAAAGAGAGGACTGCACTTTCTTCAGTCATCTGGTCAGTGGCTTCGGTTCCTTGTCCATCTTTCCTCATCCACATGACCTATCTGGCCCCTCTGAACCCCAATCACAAATGATAGTCTGAGGATCCTAAAATCAGACTGCTGGCTGGCCTCAAACCACACTCAACAGCTGTAGAACCCAGAGCAAACCATCTTAATCTGCCCCTATCTCCTCATCTGTAAAGTGGGATTATTGACCTCTAACAGTTCTGAAAGGATTAAATGTCTTCTCAGTATATGGAGGTATATGAATTGTTTTTGTTGGAGTACACATAACTCAAGGTTGAACATTGAAATTGCTGAGATATTCCAATTCAAGAACCCAGAAGATAAGGAGGAAATTGCAAGACCCCAGATTGTCTGAGCCCACCCCTGTGCATAAGGATGGAGGATGGGGCAAGGAGACACCAGGCTCCAGATCATTTTGTGTACCCCATCTAGTGAGGGATAGAGACCTGCTACAGGCTACCCCTTCTTTCTCCTTCTGTAATTCCTGTCCTTTAAACCACAAGTCTTAATGTGTCAGAGGTAACATGGCCGTCTGCTATAGCAAAATGTGGAAATCAGTGACCTATGTATAGAGTATTCTACAGGGAGAGGGGAGAGAGAGAGGGAGATCGAGAGGGGGAGGCAGAGGGGAGAGGGGAGAGGGGAGAGGGGGAGAGAGAGAGAGAGAGAGAGAGAGAGAGAGAGAGAGAGAGAGAGAGAGAGACTCTGGCCCTGACA
The DNA here is from genome assembly GCA_004024945.1 of Uropsilus gracilis. Classification (NCBI taxonomy): domain Eukaryota; kingdom Metazoa; phylum Chordata; class Mammalia; order Eulipotyphla; family Talpidae; genus Uropsilus; species Uropsilus gracilis. The sequence goes on from PVHY01005466.1 coordinate 63,922, forward strand.
CCTAGCGGCATGAAATAGGAGAGGAGGGTATGTAAGCAGCAAAAGGACCACAGGGTGTACCACTGTGACCTTCAGCAGTTTCACCAGGAGGTGACATGAACAAGCAAGAAAGGATGGGTGGATGCGATTTGCCATGATAATCAATCCGTCTTTACAAGCCTGTCCTGCGTGGGAAGCAGCTTCCTCCTTAAAGTCACCCAAATATCTTTTAGCTGTTGATTATTTCCACTGGTTCAGAAATGCCTTCCAAAATAAACCCACTGATGAGGGAGAGCCAAGGAAACACAGTACCTCAGAAGCCTTCATTAATAAGTAACATTCTATCTCTAATAGAAATGGCTATGGGATTGAGAGTTGGATTTATAATTTCTGTGTCAGCGTCCTTCTGAAATTGGGTCGAAATGGGCAGAAGCCAACAACCAACAAGCCACGGAAAAAAAAGCAGAACCTTTTAAAATGTGGATTCTTTTTTTTTCCTTTTTACCAGATCCGCATCATCCATGTGCACAGCAGTTGCCAAAGTCACAAAGCAATTTAAACAACAGGGTTTTATTTACAAAGAAATCCAACAGGGAAAATGAAAAGTCCTCAAAACCACATTTGTTATCTAACCCCAGCCACCATTTAGTCTGAAAGTCCCAAACACATGTCCAAGATGGTGCCCCTTTGCCCCTCCAAACCTGAGAGGCAGGCACTCTGCAAAGTCTAGTCTTTCTCTGGCTTCTTCTCTTTGCTTCTTCTCCAGTGTTCCATGCTGCTCCGCTTCTCCAAGGCTCTTCAAGTTTCCTTCACAATTGCTGACGCACAAATGAGCTTTCCAAATCTGCCATCCTGCTGTGGCTCCACATGCTTCCTTTATCAGATCCGTCTTCAGCAGCATCTGGTCACATTTACTAGGCCTGACCTCAGCAGTCTCTGGTCACCCCCCGTCTGCCATTCTGATATCCGACTCCTCACCAACATTATATCTCTGCCGGCTACTCTCCCACCACAGCTCCTTTGCCACCTCGAGCTCACTCTTCCAGGGGGCTTCTCCTGGCAGGCCATGTGGAACTGTTCTTCCAGTCCGCCATTCTCATCTCTATCTTTTCTCCTGTTCCTCCCTTTTTATATATATCCTCTCTTCCCGCTTCCCATTTTCTCTCTGGTTCTTTCAGACTCCACCCACCAGGGTACTTTGACACCTATACAATTTTCAACTGTGTCACTACCCTGTATCACTTTCTCTCTCTTCACCTCAGAAATTCCTGGTGGGATCCTGGACACATGGCAGTGAGGTGGCAGGTCAGGTGAGACATTTTATTCCAGTTCCATCGCTGTCACTGAACTTGGTCTGAAAGCTATTTGTGACCAAGCACTTTACGGACCATCAGGACTTTTTGTTGCCTGATCCTTGGGTACATATTTCTTGTCACTGGGCAGAAAAGTGAGGTACCATGGAGGGGGAAAAAAGTGCAATGGCCAAGCTGGGGAGAAAAAGGAGCCAAGTGGCTTTTTCTTCTGGATGCTGAATGAGCTGCCAAGTGAAAAGTTAAATCTAAATGGCAAGAGGTTGTGGTTGGTTCTGTCATCCTCTACAGGATTGTGCTGGATTTCAAGAGTTTCCCATCACATACATCTCTCTGCTTTGTCCACACAATTCTTCCTGCCTGGATGTCATAGCTCAGGGCTTTTTCTCCCACACACCAGGCAGACCAAGCCCCACTCTTCTGCCCTCCCCGTGCAGCAGTTAGATGTCCCTTGTCTGCCTTTCATTTTTTGAAACTGCTGGTGCTATTCAGAATCCTTCTGTGCTCGCTGCCTTGCCCTGGATTAATGGGAGGGGTGCCATCCTGCAGAGCAGCTATCGCTGCTGTGCTCCCACTGTGAGTCTGCAGGATTTTCAGTAGACCTCTAGGAGGCTTAAGAGTTACTGCCTCCTTTTATGAAAATTAGAAAATAAAGTTCATGGAAATTCAATTTGTTTGCTCTGACACATTGTTGGTTTAGCTTCCTTTGTGGACAACTAGGCAAAAACAACCGAAATGTATGCCCACTCTTTAACTCTCCAAGGTAACTAGCCCATACTTGCAGGTAGGTATTACAATTTTTGCAGTTTTATTGTGGTCTTGGTTGTAATTGCAATTGTACTACACAGAAGTCATTGTCCAATGCCAGGAAAATATTTTAATAAATTATGACTATATGTAAAATGGAACGCTTTATGGTTAAAAAGAGATAAAACCACATGTTCAACTGACTTGAGGATTTTTCAGAGCTGAGAACAGTAAATATTTGTTTAAAAAATGAATATATTTCTGAGGGAAAGAACACTATGTATGACTCCATTTATGCTGAAAAGCTATTCACACATACACAGAGTAAATACAAGAAAAGGAGCAGCAGTGTGGGCATTTTTGTCTTACTCCCTAGTCTATCCTATTAACTGTGGGTTTCTGTTCAAGTATTATCTATACAATCAAAAAATTAACGAGACAAATATGCTGTCTGCATAATAAGTTAAAAAGTGGGAATTGAATGTAAGGTTAACATCTTTGGAAGATCCTCCTCTCGAACGCTTCGCTCTTCTTGCAGTGGGAAAGGTGAACTTGGAATTGGCAGTCCCACAGCCTGGCTTTGGCTCTGTCAGTATCATCTCGGGCAACTGAGCTGAGTCACCAACCTTCAGGCCTGCAGCCCTTTCTTTAGCCACCACGTAGGACTAATGGTTATCTTCCAAGTTAATTCTGGGAATAAATAAGATGATGCATATAATAACTCCTTCAAAACGATAAAGCACTGTCCACTGGCAGGGTTACTATTTATCATTGTGATTATTGCTCCTATAAAGCACAGTGTCTTCCACATAACAAAGCACATCCTATAAATTAGAAAAATGAATGACTGTATTAAAATACATGCATTGAGTCTAAAGTATTTTCTCCTCTACAGGGTTCTTTTACACTTTCAGGAATAGCTCATTGTGAAAAAAATAAAATGGCCTGAATCCCTCCTTAATCTGATGTAAGAAGTCATTGCTTTTAAGACAAATATTTATTTTATATGCCATTAAGACAAAAAAGAAAGATAATAAATTATGTCACATGCTCCCTGATTTTGGAGATGTGAAAGAAAATATGCATTGAAGTATCTGTAAAATACAGTATTTATGTAAAAGCCTTCAAGTAAGTTAGCTGATCAATTATACACTGTGTCTATCAAATGAAATCAGTAATTTAATAAAAAATGCATAGTTCCCTTATATCAGTGATGTTTTACAGTGAATTAAAAGTAAAAGTCATCCCCTTTGGATGTGCTGGTCACAGCGTTTTTTTTTTCATGTTTTAAAAATTACAGAGAATAGATAATTACTAGTGAATGCTGACCTTTTCCTTATTATGAGTAATTATGCTATTAAAAGCATCATTTGGACCTTAATTTGGTATACAAATTGTTCAATTACCTCATCTGCAGTTGTAAGGACTTTCACCACTTTGGGTAAAAGCAGGACAGTCGTGAGCATGAAGCAATTTCATCGCATACCATGTTGCAAGAATTTAAGTTGCATCAAAATACTATTAAACTATTAATAATTCTATTAAAATGCCTCAGACAACAAATTATAGCCAATAGATCACTGCTAAAAACACATGCAAAGAAAAATCTGATAAAATAATTCCTTTGCAAAGCCTAAATTGAAGTTGGTCATTAAAAAATAAATCTATATTTAAGCTCCAAATAATTCTTCCTTAAGATGTTCACATTATCATGTCCAATATGTCTGTTTGATGTTATGTGGTTGATGGTGGTGATGGCAGTGACCGTGACATTGGAGATAATGGTTTTGATGTTAGTGTGGTGACCACAATGGAGACCCAACTACTTTGGCATCTTTCCAAATCAAGGTAGCTGACTGACCTCAGGGAACATTGTTAAAAGACAAGGAGGCTCAGACAAAAACACCAAAACCGAGTTTGAACCCCTTTCATTACTGACAGCTGTAGCAACATTGTAACACCACTGCCTCAATGTCCTGACTCATAAAATGTGAATAATACCAAGCACCCCTCAGACTGTTGTAAGGATTTAGTGATACATCTCAACAGCTTGTTGCTCAAATGAATTTCAATAAATGGGAAGAGGATGAGAAGGAAGATTTACTGTACTTCTGTTCTTTTACATGAGAAGGCCCAAACAGAGGAAAATAGATGATGACAGCTAAAAAAAATAAAATCTTACATCATTTTCTGACTCAGAAGAGGATAACTGGAGAAATACCACAAATTTGACCACAACTGTTGTCTCATTGTGAATTTTCACAGGCAAAACAAAAAGGGCATTAACAAGTCTCAATATGTCCTTGAGAGGAGTGCTGGTTCAATGTCATTTTCCTCACCTTTACATATTGCTATCTTGCTGGCAGCAGATGTCAGTGATGGACAGGAGAGGCTGGAGAAAGGGGGCAGAGAGGCCGATGGCCCTGCTTCCAAGCAGTCCTCAGAGCTCCCCTCTGTGTTCCACAAGGTGGTTGCTCAGCCATAGCTTCAGCTCTGTTGGGTTCTGTCATCCTCAAGTGCCTTCCTGTTACCTTCCACAGATACCCTTCAGGTCCCTCACCATATTCTAGTGGTTTTGTCAAACCACCTTATCTCATTCCTCTAAATATTAACATTTATTTTCAAAAAATCCTTTTCAAGCATACCATCTGTTTCCTCCCTTGTTAACAAAGAATCCAGAGAGAATGCACTGTCCATTCATGCAGGACTTACAAGCCCAGTGGACATCTTACCCACGACAGGCCCACAACCCCTGATTTTACACATGAAGAAACTCAAGACGCTTTCACTGATGTTTCCACTTCTCAGATTTACCGCCTCCCTGCACTGTCATTTTCTTGCTTCAGATCTTCCTGATGGACCCCAAACTCCTGATCAAGGCATAGGAGACCCTCTGGGATGAGGTGCCCACATGTCTCTCCAACTGCGTCCCATCCTCCTACCTCACCTCTATCCTACATGCTAACTGGCCATGCCAAATTCATTGTGGTTTTCAAACTTGTCACATACATTTACACACAAGCCTTCATACCCACCAGTTCTACTGGGAAGACACTGTTCTCACCTCTCTGCCTAGCTTACCCAGCATATTGCCCATAACATGCCTGGCACCTAATACCCAGCACCTCCCATGAAGGTTCCACTACAACTCACATATGACTGCACATTTCTATCCAATATAAGACAAATGTATGATGGAAATGTTGACTGACTTGACTAGATCTCCAACAAGCTTACTAGCCACGTGATAGTAGAACTGCTTCTATTCTTAACCAAACAATAAAATCATTAGCATTGGTATCATAATCTGTCATCTTGCTTATCCTGCAAAGTCCTAGACAGCACTTACTATATGCCAGACATGATTTTGCTTAATGTTTCTGATATATGAAGCATCTATTGTGCCATCTACTGTGCCATCAATCTAACGACGCAGATGCTAATTTCACTTCCACTTCACAGATGTGGAAGCTGAGGCTGAGAATCATTAACTGACCAGACCATAAAATCTATAAACTGCAGCCAGGACTGAAAATCAGGCAGTTGAGCTCTAGAACCTATCCCCAGCCCCCTTGTTCTACTACCTCTCAGGGGCAATTAATTAAAATGTGTTGGATTATAATAAATTTTGGCTAGTGGGCTTGTTAGATCTCACCTATTAATTGAGATGACGTAGCCAAGTGCAGTTACACAGAAGACTTTTGGGAAAATCCCATTTGAGCTGGAGCTCCACATCATCATGTAAGTTCTTCCCCTTTACATGGGAAGCAGATGCCACTGCAAATCAATGAGCTATTCTACATTCTCCAGCAAGGCATTGCTAGAACCTTTCCCTCCTTGTCTATAGCCATACCACACTGAATGTGCCCGCTCTCACCTGATCTTGGAAGCTAAGCAGGGTCAGGCCTGGTTAGTACTTGGAAGGAGGAGCTACCGTTCATAACATCCCTTCTCAGAAGGTGAACTGATCTGCAACAAGGTGGCAGGGACACTGAAATGTTGGCAGATTTCCTGTGAAAAGTCTTTTCACAGAAATCTCTGTGTAAAATACTTGATATCCACAGTAGCACGCAAAGGCACTGCGTGGCATCGCTCCCATAGCATTCAATAAGCTGTGCCTGGGCATCATGGTGAAGCCCACTCCCTTGAATAGTCCAGGGGTCCACAGTTTCTGACCTGAGGTGACCTCCCCACATGGCCTCCACAGTGCCAGCTATGGGGCTTCCACTTCAGAGCTTGGATGAACCATGGTGTCCACACCCCAGACTAGGCAGATAAGGGAAGACTGTCACCTGGATGCAAAGGAGAACAGGGGCCGTGATAGTGATTTCTAGGTTTTGCTGGGTACTCTAATATTTCTTAGGGAATCAGGGGGAAATCCATTTTGGATGCCTTCTGTTCCTTGGTGCTTGAAATGTTCATCCTATAGTGATGAAGAATCCCACAACTGTATCTCAGAAAGGCTGGGCATCCTTTATTCCACCAAGATTGTCCATCAGTCCCAGAATCCCCAGAATGCAGGTCAGCCACGGTATGGTCAATGGTGCTTCCTGTGTGTCCACAAAATACAGATGGAAATCATGTGTGTATGTGTGTGTGTGTGTTGAGGGGGAGGCTTCCAGGTGGCAGGAGGAGAGATTAACGTTGCCTATTGTTGTTTCCAGGAACAAGACAATATTTATTGTTCTTAAAGTTACTAAAAATAAATACTAATTTTTTCCATGCCCTTACTCGCATCCTGGCAGCTTCCAATATTGAAGATTTCTGCCAAGAAGCCTTAGTGCTCAGGAAATGCATTTATTCCTCTTGGTCTTGGGCGTCTCCACCAGCCCTTGAACAATGTGCAGTGCGTCTTCCCACCACTGGCCACAGCGCCAAGGCAAGGCCTGCCCGGTCCATGCCCCTTCCTGCCCTGCTCACTCAGCAGCTCCCATGAGCCAAGATGGAGCACGGCCCGATTCTGTGTGTTCGAGCCCCAATTCAGAACAGTCCCCTTCTAATTCTCAAAGAGCACCTCCTCCCTTTATTCTGAGACCTGCCCTTGTGAGTAAGCCACTGCATAAAGAATCCTTTGCAGCAACACCACCCAGATTATATAATGCTCATTCCCCGATTGTGAATGAGTCTTTCTCATTTTCCCCACTCTTCAGCCTCTGTATTAAGGGCTGGTATGATCCTCTGCTTTGAATACCAGTTGAATGTCTATCAGTTCTAATCACGAGAGACTCATCCCAGGAGAATTCTCTAATAATTCTCTAACTGGCTCTGGGGATCTAAGACTTTGGCAGGGAAGCATTACTGCCACCCACGAGGACAGGAGCAAACCTGACCTTTCATCAGAAGGCTCGGCAGTGACCCACTAAGGGAGGCAGAGACTATAGAGGGAAGATGGGGTGTGGAGAGCAGACCTGGACTGTTTCAACACTGGCTCTACTATTTGCAGCTGTGTGGCCTTTTAACTGCAGTTTCCTCAAATTGTGATAATACACTAAGATCGTTTTTATTTTTATTTATTTTTTGAGACTAGGTCTCGCTTTGTTGCCTGGGGTACCACAGACTCGAGCGATCTCCAGCCTCAGTCTCCCAGGTAGCTAGGATTACAGGCATGCACCACCACACCCAGCTAGTTTTTGAGACTAGATCTCACTACACTGCCCCAGATGGGACTTGAACCCACGGACTCAAGTCATTTCCAGTCTCAGCCTCACTTCATAGGTTGTGATGAAAGGCACACGCCACTGTGCCCAGCCTAAGATAGTTTTTTAAAAGCACTAGGAATAAGATGACACTCAGTCCTTGGTCAGACTCCTCTCCATAATTATCTGATTCTAGAAAAGAAAGAACTAGATTCTATGTTTAAGTGCAGTCCACGAATTCTTCAAAAACATAAAAAACCTATAAAGAATTAATATATGTTCAATACTATTGCCTCCACTACTAGTTCTTAATATGTTTTCATTTTTATTCCAGTCACCATCCAATGACTTAGATATAAATCCTTTTATATCATATTAATTTGACAAGCTTCTTTTATTTTTAAACCAATAAGCTCAATGATTACCCAAAAATTGATTCCTTTGAGCCTTAGATAATTAACAAGATGACCTGGCCAACGTATTTTCTTCCAACTGCCAGTTTCCATAAAGGAAAGTTACTGTTCCAGTCTCAGTCAGGGCTGGAAGAGAGCCTCAGCCAGCAGGCTTAACTGCACACTTCAAACTTCCAAGGACAAGGAACTCTCAGGGACCCATGGAAGATTCACAGGGCTTTAAAGACAGCAACCTCAGTTCCTTGCACCACAAAGGAGCAAGCCTGCTGCATAAACCCAAAGTAAGAGATGAAATACATATGAGTTTTTTTAAAGCATCTTTACATTAATTTATTTTGTTATGTTACATCATTGTTATTTATTGGAGAGTACTTGATTTCTCCCCTCCATTGTCATCCTGCCACCATAGCACCCATGAGCCATCACCACAGTCCCTACTGCTCTTCTTCCCATGCTTTTGACCCTTCTCCCTTGCTTCTTCCACTCTTGTGTGCTTCAAATCTTTGGTTCTCTTGCAAGGTTTTTTTTTTTTTTTTGAGACTTGAGACTAGGTCTCACTATGCTGCCTGGGGTAGTCCCAATCCCGTGGATCTCATTCTCCCAAGTAGCTGGGATTACAGGAGCCCGCCACTGTACCTGGCTGCTTTTTAAGACCAAGTCTTACCATGTTGCTTAGGATAGTCTTGAACCTGCAAACTCAAGTGATCCCAGGCCTCCTGCATCCCAGCGCTTGAATTACAGGCCTGTGCCACCATGCCCAGCTTGGTTCTTTTGCAAGTTTAAAAGAGCATTTGTAAAGTACTTTATAAGTGGTAACTAGTCCCTACTGACACAATTGTTTCTAGTTCATAGTTGTGGCAACGTAGGCACAAAGAAGTTGACTTATTTAACATCACACTGCTGGCAGGAAGCAGAACTAGATTCTGACCCAAGTGGCCTGGCCCAAGAACCCCTGCCATTAACCATACCCCAGGAGGCCTTCCACTTGGGTTATTGCATGTACATCCCTCCTAATGACCAGCTGCTCAGGGAAGTATCTGACATCACCAGTCTCTGCTGAATAAATCCACTTCTGATTCTGACTGTCTGTCTCTCCCAGCAGCAAGTGAGAGCTCCAGAACCTCCATAGAGAAGAGCTGACACGCCATTGTTTGATATTAAGCTGCCCAGGCAATGACAGTATGTCATGGTTACTCAAGGTCAGTGCGGGCAAATCCCTGCCAGCCACATGTAGCACAGCAGTTAAAGGCAAAGGCCTTGGTAGACTGCTTTTACTGTATCACCTAATGAACAGTGAACAGTCAATACACCCAAAATTTCTTTGGTCAATAAAATGTTCTGATTCCCCAGTTGCCTCAAAGCAAAAGTCCCGTCCTTATGAGTGGACCACAGCCCTTTCAACATTTCTCTCCAATATAATCTCATTGATCATAGCTACTAATTTCCCTGCTCATTCACCTCTAACCACACTGACCTCCCTGCCCTTCCTCTAACTTGTCAGGCACATTACATCTCAGGACCTATGCACTGGTTACTATCATCCTCTTGTACACTCTCCCCAATATCCCCAGAGGTCACTCTTCATATATTTGCCCAATATCAGTTGCTTCTCAGTGAAGCCTTCTCTGCCAGAATCCCACCTACTGGCAATTCTCTCACTGGTTTCCTTCTTAAATACACACGTATATAATGGCTGCTAGAAAGCAAGCTCAGCAAGAGCGGGTATTTTTTGCATTCATTGAAGTGAAATGTTTCCATCACATTTTAGCCTACACCCTTGAAGTGATGTGTCATCTTCATGGGATTATGCCCATCTAACATGCTTCACCCCTAATATCCCCTTTCAAGTTCACAGGCTCTAGTTACACTGGCCTACTTCAGGTCCACAAAGGGATTGTTATGGCTCCCTCATGCTAACTGTATCATGTTCTGTTCTCAGTACCAGGGACACAATTGACCAAAAATGTTATTACATAATATAATGTCATGTATATATATATATATATATATATATATATATGAATGACATATTTATATATAACAAAAATGTTACCATATAATATAATGTCATGTATATGTATATGACATTATATTTGTATATAACAAAAATGTTATTATATAATATAATGTCACACTGTTAAGAGTGCTGTGAGGATAAATGTTTCCTATAATTGTCACACTTTCCTTGCCTCCTTTCTCCCCCGTCATGTAGGCCCAGAAGAGTCTTCACAACTTTCGAATCTTAGTTTAATAGCCATGTCCTCAGGACATTCCTTAACAAATGACTTAGGCACCATAAAAGGTTAAATTAAACAGAGAAACAAAATATAGGGCTCAGACAATATATTATGCAGGCAGCCAGGAAGGGAGACACCAAAGGTTCCACAGAAGAGGCTCTGGAAGACACTAACAGATGGTAAACTAAGTCACCTTATATATCGCCACTCACTAAGTTCTTCCATCAACCCTGTGAGGTAGAGGACAAGTTATCTCCACTTTACAAATGAAGCACAATCACATGGGTGATTACCAAAGAATTTTTAAGTTCAGTTTCTATGTGGGCACCTCCATTTATCACTGAGATTTCACCCCAATGCCCTCAAAGAAAGAAATAGAATCACCTACGTTAAATATCAGTTATATCATTTTGCCAAAGTGATAATGAGTACAGTCTCTTCTCAGTTCAATCACACAGGACACCAAGGCGCAAAGTTATAAAAGGAGCATTTAATGCAGCAAGTCAGATCCCTGACAGACAAAAACACTCACCCTCCCCAAACAAGCATTGTCATTCATTTCAACCTTCTCCCTGGAGTGATGGAGACATTCTGAAGTAAAGATCGTTTTAACTTGTTACAACTCACTTCACTTCATATACTTTAACTCCTACTTTTATTGAATGGCTACCAAATGAAAAATAAGAAAAACAGATATATGTTTTATTGCTTCCTTTATGCTGTCCAAGGATCAGTAATTCAGGACATGCATAGAGGTCACCTCATCCTGTAGGAAGTATATTCTGATATTTTTTGCAGCAAAACTCCTCCAGAAAGGAGCCAGGAAGGACCTACTTGAAAGTCTACTGTGTAGTGAACAGGAGTATTTTCATTAGCTTTTTGAGCATTATTCCCAGGGAAGCCACAATGAAGAGAAAGTAAATACATTTCACATCCAGCAAAACTGGCAATTAGAGGGCAGTGCAGCAAAGTATTTTTAAAGTATCTGATCTTTGCCATCCATCTCAATCTAAAAATTTTTCAGGTGCAAATATAATCATGCTGGCTTTATGCAGAATATGATGAGCCTCATGAATAAATTATTAGAGAGACATGGAAAAGGTATAAGGGCATAAAAGAAAATTATTTAATAAAGTAATAATCATGTCAGAAGCATATCTGCTATTTGTAATAATCAAGACAATAACTGGGAGTGTTTGAGGTTAAAACACAACCCATCAGCAACATCTTAGTAATTCACTGCACTTGACATTTTAAGGAGACACTGTTTTGCATTAACATGTACTTTTTATGGAGAAACATACCACTTAGATTTGTAAATCGAAAAAGACTGACATTCTAAGAATCTAGTCTTAAATCACTTTCTACATTTATTGCTCTCCTTGTGCCTTCTAATGTGGTCATTTACAATTTGATTTAACGAGTAAGCACTTCTGTCAATCACCCCAACTTTTGCCATGTTGAGACCAAGATTGCCATCTAGTGAATTTCATTATGATATTTTATTGACTGGTCAGTGGCAAGCTTTGATTTTCTGATTCAAAGATGAAATCTGATTACTACAACTCATATCTAGGTCATTAGTATTAACCAGTCCCTAAATGCCTAAAATATCTACCGCTCTATGTATTTATCAGAAGCATACACTCCTGGAGAACATATGCGATTAAAATAGACAACACAATAGGCTCATATATTTGAGAACCTACTGAGAGACAGTGTGCCAGGATCTCTCCCATACTGTTTATTTGCTGCTTTCAACAGTCCTGTGTTGTAATTCTTACCCATTTCATAGACGTAAAAACTAAGGCTCTGAGATGAGTCTGGAAAAAGTTACCAGATAGATTCACAGCCAGATTCCTTCATTAGGCAAACACATACTGAATACCAACTGCATCATCTCTGTTCTCAATAGTGGGGACACAATAGATAACTGAGCAGAAAGAGTGCTTAGCCACAGGGATGTTCATTCTGGTGGGGACAGACAAAAATGTTATTATGTCATCTGTCATCATGTTGTGAGCGTGCTGTGAGAAGGCACAGGAGGTTGAGGGGGTAGAGGATGGGAATGGGTCAGGAGACCATATCTGAAAAGTGAGCATGTGAGGCCATCATGTAACTACCCAAAGGAAAGATTCAACCCCAGTAATCTTACAGCAGAATTGAGGCTACTGGAAGGGTAGAACTTGGATGCAAAAGGGGGTTGGGGCCCAACGCACTGTGGTGGAAGATTATGGGTGCTTTGGGGAGGTGGTGTAGTAACACACTGTACTCATAAATCATACACAGTGTTATAAACCAATAAAACAAAAAATGATACAATTTAAATAAAGCAAAGAACTGGTTTAGAAGAATTAGCTAAGTGGATATGGTAACTATTGGAAAGTATTGTTTTCTTTTAAATAGCAATTATTAAAATAATCTTATGTATAAGTTTAAGGTATATAATACATTGATTTGATTCATTTACATATGGCTCTTTTACATATGAATTTTACTGCAATTAATCACGTATTTATGACTGATACAGCTTTATGGCTCAATACTACTGTCTCATTGTAAAGCAACTGAACACAATGGCCGAGGTTCCCTGGCAAAATTAACAGCTACTATCTCCTGGGGAGATTTCCCCTTCTCTTGTCTCTCAAGACATTATTGTCAATCCAGGAGAGTCTTAATCTCAGGTGCCAAAAATGGTCAGAGAAAAACAGCCTTTGTGTTTGGAGAGGTAGTTATAAACTGTAAAATACCATCACTTCCTTTCTTGGCCCTCTTCCTGTGAGTTCTACATTAACAAATACTTCCAGGTATTTTCTCTGAGCAGTGGTGATATGGGTAACAATGGATCCAGAAATGAGCCCTCTTCCCATGTGACTGTCACTGATGCATCTTCTCAGGGCCAGCATCCTTGGTTAGAACTGGCTCCTGGTTTGTCTGTTGTTGCTCCATCAAGACCTGAAGACCTGAGTCCTAGCTTCTTGCTTGTACTGTTTGCTCCCCATGTCCTATTTTCACCACCATGAGTTCTACATTATGAGTTCTACACAGGGTTAGCAGTGAGGAATGGATGAAGTGGTTCTCTATCAGCTCGGACTGAAAGCGCCACAGTCAGGGTATTTACTAACATTAAGAAAGCCAGGAGGTCTGGCTTGAGAACACCTCCTTATCTCAGAATCTCTGCTTTTACCAGCCAGATGCTCCCACTCAACCAGTTCACCCTTACACTGCAATGACCCAAGTGCTCTTTTCACGTTAAATGAAGTGAGTGTGTGTGGAGAGGATGGAAAAGGAAGAAGCAGCTAAATTTACTGCTTGGATGAAGAGAAATTGGAGAGGATAAAGGAGCCAGAACCAACTTTATCTTAATTCCCAGTTAAAGTTCTTGATACAAATTTTCTTGCCTTCCCCTTTAAACAAACAAACAAACAAACAAACAAAACAAACAAACAAGCAGCCCTTATGGGTGTTCTTTGTGCTATGGAAGTCTGGAAGCAGTGAAAACACATATGTGTACCTGACACATGCACACTATAAGCCGAATGATTTTACCCTAAGCCAGAGTGGATCAGGAGGCACAAACAGAACTCCCAGCATGACTGTATAGAGAGGGCTGCACAGAGCCAGTATGGGGAGATCTTCCCACCTAGATCAACCACTTTACCACCCTGGGCTTTCTGGTGTTATCTTCTATTTATACAATCTTGCAGCAGCACAGATCATGAAACCAGGGGATGAATGCTTCTGGGGGGATGTACCCCACTCAGAAGACTACAAGCTTTGTGAAAAGTTTAAGGGAAGACATACTAAGGATTATGAATAAACAGAGACCAGGGTGAGGTGGGGATGGGCGACAATCCCATGGGATTGTGAGCAGAGATCTCTGGAGTACGTAAGGATTAAAGCTATGGGGTCCCTGCTATTAGGATGGAGAGTGGCCAACAAGGCAGTGACTTTATTAAACAGAAGATCTATACACCTAGGAGCTTAGGTGGTTCCTGGGAGGGCGGCAGTTTTATTGGGTTCTAACCCAATATGTCTTATGCACTATGTAAATTTTCACATTCATTTCATTCTGGTCTCCCAAAAGACCTTTCTGGGTAGGTATCATTGGTCTCCCTTTGGAGAAGAGGAAAATAAAACTCAGAGGTAAGAAATAACTTGGTCAGAGTTAGTGTATGACAAAACTGGGCTCCGACCCTGGTCTTCCCTGTTCCAAAGCTACATTCCTCCCCATTGTACCATGCTCCAGCATGGCTACACAGTGAGACTTGAGACACAGCCTGACCACCAGTAGGGCCTTCACTCCTACCATCTGGGTAATTTTACCAATGGGCACTACTTAAGTGACCCTTAGTTTCCCACACCAAGACATCCACATGAAGCTCAATAATAATTCTGGGCAACGAAAGTGGAAACACGCTTATTTCCATAAGGGAGAGAATATTTCATCAATGACTTGTCAGCACAGAAATATAAAATACCAAGACATAGTGAATGTGGGTTTACAGCCATTATCAATAGCGATAACCCTAAGCCCAAACACACTTTGTCCCATGTATACTTTCCATGTTCCATTTTATTCCCCTTTTCATTGTAAGGCACATATTGTTTGCAAGGTGTAGTCGACTCATTCAACTTTATTTAACAGCAGGGTGTGTGGGCTGAAGTGACTGAAGACAGGTATTTTCTATGTTTAATGGAAATCTGGCTAATACTCCAAGGCGATTCAGAGTCAGAGCACAAAATTTATTATTTTTAAGCTGTTTGATGACTGAATATAAAAAGTCAATTATACAGTTTTTCAGTGTACACTGCAGTGATTCTGTACAGATGCATACACCATGCCATCCCATGCTGGATCTAGACCGTAAGCATTTCTACCACCCTAGAGATGTCCTCTCATGCCCCTTGTTCAACCCCAAAGTGCCACACAGTTCCTACCCCAAACCCCAGCCCTGGGTAACTGCTATAGTGTAGTCTTTCTCCAGCCTTGCTACCGTCTCTTGTACAACCTAAATATGATGATGCAGTTATTCTTTTGTGCTGGTGTCTGTTGCTCAGAACAAAGCTGGTGAGAATGAGCCACACTGTTCAATCTTCTCTAATAAGCTTTACAAATGATACCATTGCTGATTGAATTTTTCCCCTTTCTGTAGGTGAGCAGGAGGCTTTTTGAGTAATTCTGGTATGTCATTCTTGGACCAGGCTTTGCTTGGAGATATATAAATTTCTCTTGGGCAAATTCCTAGGAGTTAAACTAGAGTCACAGGGAAGTTATTTGACTTAAAACAAAACAAAAACTAGCTTGAAACCGCAGAAAGGTTTTCTGGAGAGACTTGATATTATACTTGAGCAACAACCATGTGGTCCAAGTGGCGCCACACCCTGGTCATTTCTGGTGCTGACCAGGGTTTCAAGATAGACCTGCTGGTGAGGATGTCTGGGTTTCTTAAATTTGCATTTATGATTAGCAATGATGCTGAAGTTTTTCTATACTTCTTGCCATTTCAATACCCCCTTTCGTGAAGTGCCTGTTCAAATCTTTGGACCATTTTCAATGGGTATTTGTCTTTTTTCCCTGCTAATTTACACAACTTTTAAAAAACAGACGCTGGATACAAGTCATTTGCTGGCAGAAATCTTCTCCTAACCTATGGCTTACCTCTTCATTCTGCCATATCTTTTGATCAGAAGTTCTTAATTTAATGGCATCAACTTATCAGTCTTTTTCTAATTGTTATTAGTGCTGTTTGTAAACAACTGGTTCACCGGAGGTCATGAATGTTTCCCTTTGCATAGGAATTTTAAACACTTCAGAAGAGGCCTTCAAATGCCAGCAATTCCAGCCTCCTGCCACCTCCCAAGTTTTTCTAATCCCACAAAGATAGATGAGCTTCTTCCCCTTGAAAGATCTCTAGAGAAACCACCTTGAAAAATTGCCTTTAGTGCCCTGCTCTGGTGCTTTAAGTCTTTCCTAAAGGATGCTTCCTTCTTTATACTGACTGGAAATTACAAGCCTGTTCATGGGCTGGCTTTACAGTGCCTTTAGTTTTCACATTAAAAACTAATTTAGAACATTTTTAGTTCATAATGTCCTTCTGTTGTACGTGCAGTTGTTGTAATAGCTTTTGTTTTGTGTGTGCTTTATGTTAGCCTTTCCTTTTGTTTGATGCACTGAAAGGAAGTAACGTCATTTCATTGTTCAAAGCAACTAAGAAATGTGTGGGTTGTTGTCCAGGATACCTAGGTTCCGCGGGCACTGGAGTAAGGGCTGTGAAGGAAAAGAGTCATAGGGAATGGTCTGTTTCTTTTTTACAGATAAGCAAAGTCTTTATTGAGTAAAATGTGTTAAGTCTGTAAAAGCTGGGCATTTGAAAAATAAGGTCTGATATTGTTGATATAGCAAAGCAAATCATTATCATATGTTAACATTTTGTAGCTGCTCAGATATGAGAATCATGTAACTTTCCTACTTAAGATGCTAATCAACTTTGCTCAGTATGTACTAGAAGGAGAAAACCCATTGAGATTTGAGATTTGGTTCTCATGTTCTTGGGAATTAGTCTGTAATTGTGAGTCGTGTCTATCATTTTCCTAAACCTTAAACCAGACACTGGCAGAAACTGAAAGTAAAAACCACAAAGTGTTATTTGTGACGAAGGATTGCTCAGCTTTCATCTTCTTCCCTAGGGGACAAAGAGACAAAGAAAAAACAAAATATCATATGAAAGTCAATGAAACCTTGTGTTCAGGAATCACAATGTAGCCAGATGACCTTCCAAAACAGTAAACCCATCTGTGCTGGCTAGGATTAGGTTCACCAAGCAGAAACAAAAAATTCCAAGCACTGATTCTACCTTCTTTCTCTTTTAAAAAAATTGCTCTCACATAGTTATAAAGATTTGCAACTCAGCACTGCTGTGTAAGCTCTTCCCAACAAAGTTCTAAGGATCTTACAGTCACGTGGACAGATTGTAAAGGACCAAGTTCCTGGAGGCAGAAAGGTACAGGAAGTAAAGAAGAAATTGACCACATGGCAGTTCTCTCCTAGGAAAAGCCTTCCACAACTGCCAAGAATACTTCCACTTGCAGTCCATTGGCCAAAACTTAGCTACTTGGCTGAAGTCACTCAGCCAATGTACTCAAGGGTTCATTTGTGTTGTCACAAATGGCAGGATTTCCTTTTACAGGGTTGAATAATATTCCAAAAGTATATGTGTACATAGTTTGTGTCTATGTATGTGTACACACACTATTTCTTTATCTATTCATTTGTTGATGGACAGTTAGGTTGGTCTCATATCTTGACTACTGTGAACAATGCAGAAGTAAACATGAAAGAGTGAGTATATCTTATAGAATGAGTAATTTAATTTCCTTTGGATATATACTTAAAATAGAATAGCCAGATCAAAAATTAGTTTAAATCTATCAAGAACCAGAAACTTTTTACACCTTAAAAGTTCCAGTTGTTAGCTAACTTACAATACTACAATAAAATGCAATTTAGTGGAGGAGGGATCTGTGTACAGCAGCATATGAAAAACACAGAGTTATGAAAAATATAAAAACAGAAGATCTTAATAACTTCAGCTGGAAGGTCTAGCACCAGTGATCTGTTAAGAAGTCTGTGCAGCTAATATACTGGCCTGAGTATTTATGCTGACACTAAATGGTTCAGAACATATCATCTCATGCAGGAGATGAAATGGCTGACCAAGTGAGAAACTGTGGTCATCTCTGAATTTCCCCTCTCCTTCATCCACTTATTCAGTTAGTCACCAACTATATTATGTGCTAAAATTTTCTCAAATTGATTACTCTTCTTCACTCCCTCTAATATTAGTTTACATCAGAACCTCATCAGCTCTCAGCAGCAAGTCTCTAAATGTTCTCTTCCTAGCCCCTATTTGCTCTGCTAATTTCCCATAATTCTATTAAATAAAGCTGACCTAGTACAGCAAATGAAGCAAAATGGCAGGCCCCCAACAGTGCCCACATGCTAATCTTTGAAACCAGTGACTATGTTAAGTTCCCTAGAAGGAACATTGCAGGTACTCTGTGATTAAGAACGTGCCCTGGGCTATCCAGGTGTGTCCAATGAGTGCATAATGACCCTTTTGAGGAGGTGGCAGGAGTCTCAGAAGAGATTTGCAGATGGAACACAGCTGCCTTTCGAAAATGGTGGGAAGGACTGTGCGTTGAGGGAAACTAGGTGTCCTTTAGAAAGTTGGAAAAGGTGAAGAAATGAACCCTCGCCTGTAGAAGGAACACAGTCCTGGTATGATCTGAATTTTAACCCATTAGATGTAATTTATAAGATAAGTGTGTGTTAGTCACTATATTTGTGGGAGTCAGTTACCACAGCAATAAGCAATGAACACAATGACAAGTTTGCCTTCACAGAAGCCCCAGCCTTAGCTGCGTGCTAGGAGTGCCACGTACTCTCATGAAACCATTCAGAGCTGCGGTATGTTTGGAAAATGAGGTTCAAGAGGGAGTTCCCAGTGCCTGAGCTGGGTGTGTGGGGTAGAAACTATTTTTCACTGAATCAGTGAAGAATTTCAAGTCCTTGCACGTGGTTTCCTACATTACATGCCTTTCTCTTTCTTTTTTTTTAATTGATTTATCACAATTGTGAATTAATTGATCCCTCCTCCTCCCTCCATATCCCCCCTCTGCATCCCCCTTCCTCCTCCC